>JAFNIE010000237.1:2500-7500 GCA_027742785.1 Vigna reflexopilosa
ATCTGAATAGGACAAACCGCCCCGTGGATCTCTTTGCTTCGGAACAAAACAATTCGAATTAGGCTCGGTCAACTGGAATGTGTATTATTGATATAGGGGATCTTTCAAGTGAGAAGATCCATCGACCTGAGACGAAGAGAAAGAAAGGTCTATCTATTTTTTTTTTAGTTATTCAGTTAAACCAATGATTCGTTATTGGAGCAGCTAGCAACAACTATCTCATCTGGGAAAAGCCATCTTTTTCTCAACAATGTCTTTGTCATTTGATCCAATAGCGCTTCGTTAGATAGGAACAGATTTGATAAATATTGATAACTCTCAGATAGAGTATTAGAAGGGAAAAATCCTTTAGATGATGAACTATTGATTCTAAGCCATCTCTGGCAATGAATCAACAATTCAAAATGCTTTTCTTGCGTATTCTTGATAAACCAGTGTTTATATATAGATGTAGGAAGATCTGTTTGGGAAGTAAGAAGTTCCCTTGACATCTCTTCATCTGTAAAGAATTGTCGATGTGAAAACACAGAGACAAAAGGCTGATCTTTGAATAGGAAAAAGAGTGGATCCGCGGGGTCCCAAATGAATTGGCTTATTCGAAAAAAGCCCTGTTCTTTGGAAGATCTATCTCGTATCTGGTACTGCATGGTTCCACCCTGCAAGAACTCTGAATCATTCTCTTGAAGCTCATCCTCTTCATCATAAATGATCCGCTTGTCCCGAAATGACCTGGCCCAATAGGGAAATCCCAAATTATTGGGCCTTTCAATACAATCAAATAGAAAGCCCCAAGGGCGCCATATTCTAGGAGCCCAAACGATGTGATTGAAAAAATCCTCCTCTATCTGTTGCGGGTCGAGGACTCCTCCCCCTTCTTCAAACTCCGATTCATATTTTTCATAGAGAAATCTCTGATCAACGATAGAATAAGATCCATTTTGAATCCTATTTAAGGGATTCCTTGGTTCGGACCGAAGAAGCAATGTCACTCGATCCTTATCAAACTGACTGCAATCTTTTTCTGTACGTGAGGATCCCACCAGAGCGCCTTCTACTTCTAATAGGGCATGAACTAGATCAGAATTCTTCTCAACGAGTCCATAAGATGTGATCCCATTTTTTTCATCAGGTCCGGGTAGAGACCAAAGGTCTTGAGCGACCGATCCGGCAGAACAACTCAAAAGGTAAAGAAGTATCGTTAATTTCTTCATACTCGTTCCAAGTTCGAAGTACCATTTGTACAAATAAGAATCCCCCCCGTCACATGATTTCTTCTTCATATAGATAGATATAGGATCTATGGAGCAATTACTTAGAAGTACATTTTGTGAAATAGCCCTTCCTATCTGATAGAAAAGGATCCCATGATCCTGAACCGATCTTACCTGAGATCGGAAATCCCAAGTTTGTCTATGAAGAACAGAACTAATTATATTAGTGTCTATGATGGATTTTTTTTGTATAATACTAATCGATAGGGCCTCATTGTTAAGTGCTACAAGATCTCGTACATTTGAACCCATCGTTGTGGACCCGAATCCATTAGTATGGGACATTTTCTTTTCCAAGTGAAATCCCCTAGTATATGAAAGAGTGAAAAAGTGTTTTCGTTGTTGTGGAATAAGAAGCCTTCGTATCTTAATGCATGTATTGAATTTATTCGGAGCTATTAGAGCTGGATCTACTTTTTGGGGAATATGAGTCGAAGCAATAACAAGAATATTTCTAGTGGAACATCTTTCACAATCCCTGGAGAGATAGTTCACTAAAAGACCGAGGGATAAGTAATTCGACTCATTCACATCCAGATCATGAATGTTAGGAATCCATATTATGCAAGGAGACATTGCTTTTGCTAATTCGAAGTGAAAGGTGATATAAAATCGGTCTATTTCTGGCATCATATCCATAGTTAGCGTATTCATCATAGTTAGAAGCTCCAGCTCCATATCAAGGTCACGGTCGATATCGTCACTATCGTCACTATCATCAATATCGTCACTATCATCAATATCGTCACTATCATCAATATCGTCACTATCATCAATAAGAAAACCCTTAGGCTTGTTATCCAGGAACTTGTTCAGAAATACTGTAATGAAAGGAACATAGGAGTTTGTCGCTAAGTATTTGACCAAATAGGATCGTCCAGTTCCTATAGAACCTATCACTAAAATACCCCTACTAGGGGGAGGTAGGGCTAAGCGGAGCGAAAAGGGTTTTCCATGAGATGGGAAATGAAAACTATTAGCCCCCCACAAGGTTTGTGAATAAGTAATTGTCTGATAATTAGCAAGGAATATACGTCTTTCTACTAAACAGGATGTATTGAATTCATAAATCATTAGATACTTTTTTTGAATGTCGACTAAGTATCGTAAGTAAATTGCTCCCGGTTGTTCACTTATTTGATAACCAGAGTTATTCTTTGATAAAAGATCACTATGAGTAAGACTCAATAGAATTTGATCAATCCTTTTTTCTGTTGTTAAGGTAGAAAACTGAACCAAGAATTCTTTTTCTTTATCATCAATCGAATCAGTGTTCGAGACCCAGGATTCTATTTGATCATCAATCCAATCACCATTCACGTTTTTTATTTTTCTTATCAAGGAATAGATTGCTTTACTTGGATGACTTAGATGTCTCGTATTTCTCGAAAAAGCGATTCGATTGATGGGATTTGGTATAATACTTATGAGATCGATGAGATTCCAATATTGATTCTTAGAACGTATGGATTTGACCCCATAAGCGGGACCACCACCCCATAGCATGTTGCTACCAAAAGCAAAACTCCGTATTTCTTCTAGAGAATCTCCTAATTGTTCCAGAGCAACTAGAAAGAGATTCTTGAACCAGAAAGAATTCAGTTCAGATGTAGGATACCTATCCAGAAGTTTTCGCAACTCAATCATGTATGATGGAATCATCAAAGATTTTACCTTTTCGAACTCTGTCTGTAACTCACTATAGACTCGAGAAACAAAGAGAAGATGTGTACGAACGAGATATCCAGCAACAAGGAGAAGGAAAAGGATTGAATAGAAGAACTCCTGAACATTTAGCGATCTCAGATGTGTCGATATCAATAGTAACTCATTATTTCGATGAGTCATTTCTTCGGACAGAAGAAGATTATGGAAACAATTACCCGGAATCTCACTTATCAGATTCCATTGTGGAAGACACAATGGAATCTGACGAATTCGCCATAATATATCTGACCCATGCATAATATCATGAAAAATGGATACAAATTTTTGGCTGCTACTTAGTATCGGCAATAGGTCTGAAAAAATATCTAAAAATATGAAATTTAGATATTTGTACCCCGTCGAGGTAAGGAACCATGGTATATATGTTTGGAATAGATTCCATTTTGAGAGAGTTGAAAAAACACTATCTTGTTGAAAGGTTCTATACATCTGACCTTTCTCAAGGCATTTTTGTAGACAAGAACTCCGTTTTTTCCTTTTTTCGGATGGGAAATATTTCTCAGAACATGGAGTGTGAATCCAACCCATGTTTGAATTGAAATTGAGATACTGATACAAGTTCTTCCCTTCTGAATCAGGTATATTCATATCTGAAAGAGGTTGACAATAAGTTTTTTCAAAATGGACTATTTGTCCCTCTGTTAGAGGTGTTCCAGAAATGTCTGCGATCGAGTAAATAGCTCCACGAACGAATGGATCGTATCGAATTGGAAAATGGAAAGATTTGTAGAAGTTATACCCTTCGTCGCCACTTTGCGGAAAATCGTTAGGTATCAATATGTTAGATACCTGTAACTCGATTGGTGAAATAGTATCTCTCTTCAAAAAAGCATGTTTTTTTTGACCATCGCAAAAAGAAAAGATTTTGTTGCGAATGAACAAGATTTTGAGGAATTGTCCATACGTAAAATCATAATTATTGATACGGGCCTTTTCCACATAAAAAGGGAATCTTTTGTTACAATAGAAGCAGAAGTTATATTGATTATTCAAGAATCGAAGTCGATTTGCTTTATAAAAATAGTATATCAATGAACTTCTATGAAAAGGTTTCACGGGATTCAGCCAATTGTCTGGATCGTGGGATATCATTGAGAAATAGGAATCTGTGTTATCAAAAGATTTCCTGCGATTCTTTCTAGTATGGAATGAGTCAATCATCCACTTTGGTATCTTATTGAACAAAAATGGTGATATTGTTCCTCCATTGATCAAGAATTTCGATTTTTGGGAAGTATCTTGGTCATCCAATAATAAGGGTTTCCTTTTTTTCAAATGAAAGATTTGAAGACCTATTGATTCTAATAACTGATTACAGAGTGGATCATTCGGACCTTTCAATTCATAGATGTGGATCTCGGACCTATGAATGGGGATACCCCCAAAACTCACAAAGAAAAAAGAAGGAAGTGAGTTAGACAAAAAGAGAAGAAACTTGGGCAAAAAAAGAAGTAACTTGGACAAAAATAAACAAAGTGACTTAGACAAATCTTTTTTGTCGATAACCTCAGACCAATCAATCGAATATTGATTAATATGTAATCGATCGAACACTACTTGAAAACGGCTATTCTGCTCAGAAATGAAATAGTCCAAATGTTCCTGGAAATTCTTGCTCCCATTGGACCATTTGTATCTATATACATTAGGATCCCAATTCATAGATCTCTCCGTTCGAGAAATCAAAATAAGAGGATCGAACCATTTCTTCTGACTCTTTTTCAAATTTGATAAATGTTGGTTGATCGTGTATTTCATTCTAGTTCGATGATTCAGAGTATCATTTCCTATTTGATACCTTTGAATTCCATATTCGAAGTTGCAATTGAATCGATTCAATACATTTCTTATGTAACCATGGGTGCTATATTGGATTTGAATCAGATTTCGGATCAATCTATATTGATTGACTGCCTCCATTATGTTGTTGCTAGCAAATACAACTATTTTAGGTTTTGGATCTTCCACATTATTTCCGCAAGAGGTCTGGACCCATTTTTT
>JAFNIE010000237.1:10000-45023 GCA_027742785.1 Vigna reflexopilosa
AAATAGAAATTGTTTCTTCGTCTTTACAAGAAAAAGGAGTAATTAACTGTGACGCGTTCACTAAAAAAAAATCCTTTTGTAGCGAATCATTTATTAAGAAAAATAAATAAGCTTAACACAAAAGCGGAAAAAGATATAATATTAACTTGGTCCAGAGCATCTACCATTATACCTACAATGATTGGCCATACCATTGCTATCCATAATGGAAAAGAACATTTACCTATTTATATAACAGATCGTATGGTAGGCCATAAATTAGGAGAATTTTCACCTACTCTAAACTTCCGAGGACATGCGAAAAATGATAATAGATCTCGTCGTTAACGTTCATTTTAACATCCATTTTGAAATAGTAATGCATAAAGAAATATTACAAAATTGAATTCTTAGTAAAATGAAGTTCAACTCATTTCTTTTAGAATTCATTCAATTCATTAAATAATGAATAATAATAATAAAATTATTTTTTAATGAAGAATTCAATCAATTCAATATTTTATTGATTTGTCAAAATAGACTCTTATGATAAAGAAGAACCTCTATACAGAAGAACCTCTATACAGAAAGAAGCCTTGTCTTTTGGTCAAATAAAAAAAGGTTCATGTCTATTTACAACACACAGTACAAATAGTAATTGATGTGATTTGTACATAAATAAAACATTATGATACTAGAATTTCTATTTTAATTTTCTATTTGCTTTAGTTGAATATCTTCTTTTATTCGATTTTTTGAATTGTTTATTTTACAATAGTCGATGCTAGTCACAATATAAATTTCAACGAACTTAGTCAATGAGCTATAATGAGTTATAAAGATCTATCTATAGATAAAAAATACACAAATAAGAAATATCATTTTATGTAAGGAGTATGTTGATTATATAAAAAGTAAGAGGCAACAATTTTTTTCGTTTACCATGGGGAAGGACACTATCGCCAACATAATAACCTATATACGAAATGCTGACATGAATAAAAAAGGAATAGTTCAATTACCTTTTACTAACATTACAGAAAAAATTGTAAAAATACTTTTACGAGAGGGTTTTGTTGAAAACATCAGAAAACATAGAGAAAACAACAAATATTTTTTAGTTTTAACTCTACGGTATAGAAGAAATAGAAAAGAATCATCTAAAAATTTTTTAAATTTAAAACGAATAAGTACACCAGGTCTACGAATATATTACAATTATCAACAAATCCCTCGAATTTTAGGAGGCATGGGGATTGTCATTCTTTCAACTTCTAGAGGTATAATGACAGATCGAGAGGCTCGATTAGAAAAAATCGGCGGAGAAGTTTTATGTTATATATGGTAATCTTTATAATACCCGAATTCGGTGAGAAACTTGTATATTTCATTTATGTAAAAAAAAGAGAGAGATAAAACGCACGTTTCTAATAGAACTTCATCCCTCATAGATAGAATATATATTTTTTTATAGATAGATATATTTATGAATGTAAGAAGGGATTTAACTGGAATTGTAAAAAAAAGGGGAATTCGCAAAGATTTAATTACTAAATGAATAACTTATCCAGAAATTATTTGACCGGGTTTTAAGGTTTATATACAATTCATGCAAATTGGATTTTTATTTCTATTCTATAATATGTTTCGAATACTTTTTCTGGACATACGATACGAAAACAAAAAAGATAAGTCATTCAATTGAATTAGGATGTTTTTGAATCTCAACTTTATTTTATTGAGAAAGCCACTAATAGACGTTCAAGATGTAAGGAACCTTTATTTTCTTCCACAATTGGGGATTAACTAATTAAGGAATGTCAAATATGAAAATCAACGCCTCGGTTCGTAAAATTTGTGAAAAATGTCGATTGATTCGAAGACGAGGACGAATTATAGTAATTTGTTTCAATCCAAAACATAAACAAAGACAAGGATAATATTTGAACAAACAGAAGCTTTCTAAAAAAATAGACTAGATAAAAAAAGAGAGAAAATTATCAAATTATTTAGAATATATCTATATATTATTCTATGAAAATGAAAAATCCATACATATTTTGAAAGATTATTGATATTTCAACTTTTAACTTTGATTTCAAAAATTGTATTTGATAGTAATCGAAAGCAAATAAATAGAATATAGAAAAAATCGAATATCAAATTAGAAAAGAATTTTAATTAAAAGGATCCGTTTTTTACATGAAATGGATATCTCCATACCCTATATCTTCTTGTTTTTTTAATGAAATATTGAAATAATCAAATATGGCAAAATCAATACCTAAAACAGGTTCGCGTAAAAATGTACGTATTGGTTCGCGTAATCATACTCGTAAAATACCAAAGGGAATTATTCATGTTCAAGCTAGTTTCAACAATACTATTGTGACTATTACAGATGTACGAGGTCGGGTGATTTCTTGGTCCTCCGCTGGTACTTGCGGATTCAAGGGTACACGAAGGGGAACACCTTTTGCCGCTCAAACTGCAGCAGGAAATGCTATTCGAACAGTATCGGATCAAGGCATGCAACGAGCAGAAATCATGATAAAAGGGCCTGGCCTCGGAAGAGATGCAGCATTAAGAGCTATTCGTCGAAGTGGTATACTTTTAAATTTTATACGAGATGTAACTCCTATGCCACATAATGGATGTAGGTCTCCTAAAAAAAGACGTGTATAAAACTAAAAATAAACATTAAAAATAGTTCAAGAGAAAAAAACAAGTCAAGAGTTTGATCAAAATAATTACTATGGTTCAAGAGAAATTAAGGTTCTCTACTCGGACACTACAATGGAAATGTGTTGAATCACGAATAGAAAGTAAGCGTCTTTATTATGGACGCTTTATTCTGTCCCCACTTATGAAAGGTCAAGCCGATACAATAGGCATTGCAATCCGAAGAATTTTACTCGGAGAAATAGAGGGAACATGTATCACACGTGTAAAATCAGAGAAAATACCACATGAATATTCTACCATAATAGGTATTGAAGAATCAGTACATGAAATTTTCATGAATTTGAAAGAAATTGTATTGAAAAGTAATATGTATGGAACACAGGACGCATCGATTTCTTTCAAAGGTCCTGGATATATAACCGCTCAAGACATCATTTTACCACCCTCGGTGGAAATCGTTGATAATAGACAACATATAGCCAACGTAACAGAACCTGTTAATTTTTGTATTGAATTAAAAATTGAGAGAAATCGTGGGTATCGGATAAAAACACTAAAAAACTTTCAAGACGGAAGTTATGATATAGATGCTAGATTCATGCCTGTTCGAAATGTAAATTATAGTATTCATTCTTATGTCAATGGGAATGAAAAACAAGAAATACTTTTTCTCGAGATATGGACAAACGGAAGTTTAACTCCTAAGGAAGCCCTTTATGAAGCCTCCCAAAATTTGATTGATTTATTTATTCCCTTTTTACACGCAGAAGAAGAGAACTTTAATTTAGAAAAAAAGAAAGACAAAGTTACTTTGCCCCTTTTTACTTTTCATGATATATTGGTTAAGGATAAACTAAGGAAAAATAAAAAAGAAATAGCATTGAAATATATTTTTATTGACCAATTAGAATTACCTCCCAGGATCTATAATTGTCTCAAAAGATCCAATATTCATACATTATTAGAACTTTTGAATAACAGTCAAGAAGACCTTCTGAAAATTGAACATTTTCGCGTAGAAGATGGAAAATCTATATTGGACATTTTAAAAATACAAAAGTATTTTACATAAAATTGAAATCTATTTACATAGTATTTTTTCAAATTGATTTTTTTTCTAAACTCAAAAAGGTAAAAATATGTAATTTAAATATTTAGAACAAATCCAAATGTTCAGAATATATATAAAATGGAATAGATGTATCTAGGGATTAGTCGGTTCAGAAAGAATTATCCCTAGATATACAATACATATGTCATGATATTTTCTTTAAAAATGAATTAAAAATGAAACCAATCTTCGAATTTTAAAAAAGACCTAATGTTAGGGATTTCTCAATAGGTAATGTTGCTCCAATACCTAACCAAAGGGCAACTACAGTACCAATCAAAAAGATGGTAGTTGCTACTGGACGGCGAAATGGATTTTGGAATTTATTAACATTCTCCAAAAAGGGTACTGTTAATAATCCCGTAGGTACCGAAACCATTAAAAGAACGCCCAATAACTTATTGGGCACTGTACGAAGTATTTGAAATACGGGAAAAAAATACCATTCAGGTAGTATTTCCAAAGGAGTTGCAAAAGGATCCGCGGGTTCCCCAATCATGGATGGTTCTAGAACCGCTAAGCCTACGTTACAGGCAATAGTACCTAGAATTACTACTGGAAAAATATATAAAAGATCGTTAGGCCATGCGGGTTCTCCATAATAATTATGACCCATTCCCTTAGCCAATTTAGCTCTTAATACAGGATCATTCAAGTCAGGTTTTTTTGTTATTGGGATAGGTGAATTCTTATAGATCCATCCTCCAAAAGAACCGGATATGATAATTTTTCATCATCCGGCTCGAGCACTAATCAAATTTTTCAACTGTATCTATAGAATAAAATAGAAAAAAATGTATGTGTTATCCACACATATATGAAGATTCTAAATAATAAAAGAAACTCGATTCTATTCTCTTTTTCCAAAGTTACAATTTTTTATTGAAAAAAAAAATTCAGTTCTTTTTAAGTAAATTTTAGTAAACGCTCAATACCCGAGTAGACTTTTCAAGTTGATAATGCTTTCTGGGTGATCTCAAACTTTGCAATTGTTATCCTGTCAAAAAAAAATCTTGATACTTTTTTTTATGTACAAAGAATTTACTTGTTACTAATATAACCTAACTCGCGTTGTTCTTTAGATCTACTTTGTTCACTCCAATAGTATCAGAAATCAAATCAATGCATAGGAAATGAATGCGTTGTCATACTATATAGAATTCAGACTATACCACACCACTTCTTTTACTGGATCTTACGGAGCCTGTTGATGCAGAATAAAATCGAGTCTGATCATAGAAAAGATTCTCTTCAAGTAAAACCAGCCTACCCTCTCTGTAAGAGCCTTGCTTGGTGGTTGGAAAAAAGACACATTTAATTGTAAATTCTAATGTGGCAGATAAGAGAAAGCCATATATCTGCGCGGCCAAATAAATAGTTCAAGTCACACACTCCCATAATCCATTTTTTGTTTGGAGAGTTCCCTTCAACTATTTATGTATGTAAAAAAAAAAAAAACAAAAATTCAATTTTTGTTAAGTTGAAGAAAAATATCTAAATACATGTTTTATTTTTTTTTATAATCCATAATTGTAGCAATGAAATAAAATCCTCCCCAAAATAAAAAATGATAGTGATTACAAATATCTATGATCCATATTCACTATAAAGGACCAGAAATGCCTTGCTTACGTATCATTGAAAAGTGCATTAACATAAATACAGCAGTAAGAAGAGGTAAGACAAAAGTATGCAAACTATAAAAACGAGTTAAAGTAGATTGGCCCACACTGGAACTTCCACGTAATAACTCTACCAAAGACGATCCTATTACAGGAATAGCTTCGGGTACGCCTGTTACAATTTTTACTGCCCAATAACCAATTTGATCCCAAGGTAAGGAATAACCAGTTACACCAAAAGATGCAGTTAATACAGCCAAAACTACACCCGTAACCCAAGTTAATTCCCGAGGTTTTTTAAAACCACCTGTAAGATACACACGAAATACGTGTAGAATCATCATTAAGACCATCATACTTGCCGACCATCGATGAACTGATCGGATTAACCAACCAAAATTAGCTTCAGTCATTATATATTGAACAGAAGCAAAAGCTTCAGTAACGGTTGGACGATAATAAAAAGTCATAGCAAATCCTGTTGCTACTTGGACTAAAAAACAAGTAAGTGTAATTCCTCCTAAACAATAAAATATGTTCACATGAGGCGGAACATATTTACTGGTTATATCATCGGCAATCGCCTGAATTTCAAGACGTTCTTCGAACCAATCATAAACTTTATTGAGATAGGTAACCCAAAGGAACCCCCCCAAAGAACCGTATATGCGAATTTCATCTCGTACGGCTCAAACAAAAATACCAAAATATTGATTGTAACAAAAACAGATATCTGTAATAGAAAGTTTGAAACTGCTTTATTTAATCCTATGATTCTAATTTTCTCTTACGATAAAAAAAGAAAAATACGAACGCTATTCTTTTTTGTTATTGTTATAATGCCAAAATATCAAGTCGGCACAATCGTCTTTATGGTGATCTTTTAAGGCCTCTTGAATATTCTTTACTTCATTTTTTTATTTGTATAATGTGAATTTACTGCTGTCTTCTTTATTCTTTAATTTTGATTATTTATAAGGATTTTCTTGTTAGGACCATATGAATGAATAAAAAAAACCTCAGATTCATACTAGAACCACGATGATTCAGATTCAAAACAACTTTTAATCGAAGTCCAAAAATTCTCTGAGTAAGAATTGTTGGATCATCACTTCTTCAATGAATAGATAGAATATAATGAAAAAAATAATGAAAAAATTCAAGGAAAGGTTTGTCCTTTGCTCAAAATAAAGACAAACTGGAAAAGCTTGAAAGAATAAAAATTTTTCAATTTATTTTGAGAACTCTTTGAAAAGGTTTTTAAGTCCAGTTGCGAGGTCTAAATATTTAGTATGAATCATAGTATTAAGATTTTTAGAATCTATTTTCTATATTCCGTGCTCCAGATACTAGATTAAATATCTGACGGAATAAAACCATCTCTATCAAGATGACAGACCCATTTTATGTTCTGTACTTTCAATAGGACCAATTAAAACAAGTCACACACTCATATTCCGGAAATACAGAAACAAAGAAATTCTACGATCAAACTACCACATAAAAATGGAATAGACTAAGAAACAATAAGAAACCTAAATACTTCACTTTCTATAAACGAATTACTCGATTCTTGTGAATCTAATTGATAGAAATTCCGTCCAATAAAATGGACGAATTATAAATCTCCAAAATAATAGATAGAAATATCGCAAATAGAGCCATTGCAACACCCATCAAAGGAGTAGTTCCCCACCCCGGGGCTACTTTACCATATTCTGAATTTAAAGGTTTCAATAAATTCCCTACAACAGTTCGTCTTGGACCAGATCTAGAATTATCCTCAACGGTTTGCGTAGCCATAAATACTCTTTTTTATTCATTTAGATCTGTTGACTTTGTATACCATTCCGCTGTAAATATAAGGATCTTATCCTATAGATCGATCTATTGTGATCTGGAAACTTTATAATTAAAATAATGGAAACAGCAACTCTAATTGCCATCTCTATATCTGGTTTACTTGTAAGTTTTACTGGGTATGCCTTATATACTGCCTTTGGGCAACCCTCCCAACAACTAAGAGATCCATTTGAAGAACATGGGGACTAGTTGAAGTAATGCGCCCTCTCTATTGGGGGCTCATTACTTCAATTAAGATAATAAAAAATTATTTTACCTTTTTCGTCGGAACTTTAGGAGGTTCTCTAAAAAAAATCGCGAAAAAAATAATTCCTAAAGTTGAGACTAAGAGGAATGTATAAACCAAAGCTTCCATAAATTTAATCGTGGTTTACAATTATAGCTTTCATACCTGTTTCTTGGGGTGGGGCTCTTTTCGAAAAGAAAAAAAAGAATAAATGCAATGATTCAAATCAAGATTTATCTAGTTCTTTATGTGAAATTAAAAATGATAAAAAAGTAGAAAAGAACAAAAGAATGTTATACTACCGGTCTTCTTGTAGTTGGATCTCCAAGTTTTTGGAATGCTCCAAATTCTACTTGAGCATCTAAATCTGGGTCGATACCAGCAAAAACATCTCTGAACAAAGTTCTAGCACCATGCCAAATGTGCCCGAAAAAGAATAGCAGAGCAAATGAAGCATGCCCAAAAGTAAACCAACCCCTTGGACTGCTACGAAAAACACCATCTGATTTCAAAGTAGCACGATCTAATTCAAAAATTTCACCCAATTGAGCACGTCTAGCATATTTTTTCACAGTAGCGGGATCACTATAACTTACTCCATTAAGCTCACCACCATAGAACTCAACAGTTACACCTACTTGTTCGACACTATATTTCGATTCTGCTCTTCGAAAAGGAACATCGGCTCTAACAATTCCGTCCCCATCTACTAAAACAACTGGAAATGTTTCAAAAAAAGTAGGCATACGACGTACAAAAAGCTCATGTCCTTCTTTATCTCGAAAAATGGGATGTCCTAACCAACCGACGGCTATTCCATCTCCATTGTCCATGGAACCCGCTCTAAATAACCCCCCTTTTGCTGGATTATTTCCGATGTAATCATAAAAAGCTAATTTTTCTGGAATTTTAGACCAAGCTTCTGATAAATTTTGATTTTCGGCTAGTCCAGCACCAACTCTTCGATATATTTCTTGCTGGAAGTATCCCTGATCCCATTGATATCGAGTAGGACCAAATAATTCAATGGGGGTTGTTGCTGAACCATACCACATAGTTCCAGCAACGACAAAAGCTGCAAAAAAGACAGCAGCAATACTGCTAGAAAGGACAGTTTCAATATTTCCCATACGTAATCCTTTATATAGACGTTGGGGTGGACGCACACTAAGATGGAAAAGACCCGCTAATATGCCCAACGTTCCTGCCGCAATATGATGAGAAGCTATCCCCCCCGGAACAAAAGGATCAAAACCTTCCACACCCCACGCGGGATTTACGGATTGTATCCTTCCAGTTAGTCCATAAGGATCAGACACCCATATTCCGGGACCATACAATCCTGTTACATGAAATGCGCCAAAACCAAAACAAGCCACCCCTGCAAGAAATAAATGAATTCCAAAAATTTTTGGCAAATCCAAAGAAGGTTTTCCAGTACGTTCATCACAAAAGATTTCTAGATCCCAATAAACCCAATGCCAAATAGCCGCTAAAAAGCACAAGCCTGAAAACACAATATGTGCTCCGGCCACACCTTCGTAACTCCAAATACCCGGATTCGTTATAGCCCCTCCTGTGATATTCCAACCGCCCCACGAATTAGTTATTCCTAAACGAGTCATGAAAGGTATAACGAACATACCCTGTCTCCACATTGGATCAAGAACAGGGTCAGAGGGATCAAAAACTGCTAATTCATATAGAGCCATCGAACCGGCCCAACCAGCAACTAGAGCTGTGTGCATTATATGAACAGAAAGCAAACGGCCCGGATCATTTAAAACAACAGTATGAACACGATACCAAGGTAAACCCATGAAAAAATACCCCTTCAACAAAAAATAGACACTATGTAACTTTATTGCACTGGAAAAAAATGAATATAGCCTTTCAGTATATTCTCTTGGAAAATAGAACAATCATATTTGTAGAAATCAAAGAAACAGATTTATTCTATACCGGATAAGTAACAATACGCAATGGTGGGGAGACGAGAGGGGTTGACAACTTTCTCTATGACTATTTAAATAAGTAAATGCAGACATATTCACTTATCACCCCAATGACCCATTTGTAACAACTTGACTTTTTTTAGTATTCTTTTTTCTAAAAAAAAGCAATATTAATCTAAAATAAAATAAAGTCAATCATTTTTAACACGATAAGCTAATTCTTACGTTTCCACACTAAAGTGAGATATATGACTTTATTATTTGTCCATTTTATGCCCATTGGTGTTCCAAGAGTACCCTTTCGAATCCCTGGGGATAGAGATGCAGCTTGGATTGATATATAGTGCGACTTGTCAGATATAGTAGGTTATATGGGATTTACCCGTTTTCTCCCCCGATCGAGATATCCCCTCTTTCACCCCCAAAAGAGAATGATTAAATCATAAAGATAAAAAAATGGGGAGCGTGAAGTGTAATGAAGTACTATTCTATCGATTTTTTCATTTTTAGAGAAAATTTCCAGATTAGTACTCGACATTATGAATAATTTATGGTTGGCTTAATTGGACCAATAAAATAAAGTACCCAGGCTCTGTGTAGAAAAAACCAATTGGTAATATTTCTATGATCACTAATTCTATGATATCCATATATTGTATTTTACAGAAAGAAAACATTACTAAATTCAGCAAAGGAAGAAGTTCTAACAAAAATACATAGTTTTGGAATATTTGTTCTATATGTGCAAATCCAAATCGGGCAGATCTTTACTCAGAGTAGAAAAGAAACCTAAAAGAATTGAAAAAGTCCATTCAGAAACAAGAAAATGACATTGTGATTCGGCTTCGATCTCGATGAAAGCAATACATCAATGAGAAGATAGTTCACTAAATTAAGTATATTCTTCTTTTTTTTTTTTTTTAGTTCGAAGAAATCCATTAGAAAAAGAGAAAGATTAAAATCGACACATTGATTCCTTTTTTGCTTATAGAATTTTTGATGAACTGTATGCATCAAAAGGTGCATGTACGGCTTTTAAGGAAAAAATGGAATCCTAATCAATCGACTTTATCGAGAAAGATTACTTTTTTTAGGTCAAGATGTTGATAGTGAAATATCGAATCAACTTATTAGTATTATGATCTATCTGAGCATAGAGAAAGAGAATAAAGAATTGTCTCTGTTTATAAACTCTCCGGGGGGGTGGGTAATACCTGGAATAGCTATTTATGATACTATGCAATTTGTACAACCAGATGTACAGACAGTATGTCTGGGATTAGCTGCTTCAATGGGATCCTTTCTTTTGGCAGGAGGCACAATTACCAAACGTCTTGCATTTCCTCACGCTTGGCGCCAATGATTCTTTTTTTTGAGAATATCTAGAATAGATATCTATCTATCTAGATATACTATACCTTCGCCATAAAAACCAAAGTAATAATAGCATGGTATTTTGAATTCCATATGCAATTTTTTTGAATCATTTAATTATATATAGAAAGAGTAGTATGAAAAAGAGGGTCTTTCAAATTTTATCTGATCTATAAGGAACCTAGTTTCATTTTAGTGTCGCATACTTTTTTGTTTTTTTTTCATACCAGAAAGCTTGTAACAATTTTTATTTGAATCAGAAGAAAACATAACATAAAAAAAAAAAAAAAGAAACTTTTGGATTGTTGAATACCAAAATGATATAAAAAACAACGGAACCATCGTAGTATTTCAAAATAGATTAAAAAAAAAAAGAAAGTTGGTTATTCTATTGTTTCTTATTTAAGGATCCGGATCCAAAAGACCTAGGAGATTTTGTACTTCTTTTTTATTTGATAGAAAAAAAGAAATTTTGAAATGTAGAAACAAAATTCATCGAAGAAAATACTCTATCCAGAGAGGAAAAAATGAATTGCATAGGTACAAAAGCCGTATGCATCAATACGCAGAAACTGCTTGTACGGTTATTGAATATTCTTTTTGCCCTTTTCTTAGCTTAGTTGTCTTCTTTATATATCTTGGGAATAAAGACAATCTTTAGCAATCTACCAATATAGTAAAAAGAATTCTAAAAATATTTATCAAGATAAGGGAAATACTACTTAAGTGATATAATCAGGGTAATGATCCACCAACCTGCTAGTTCTTTTTATGAGGCACAAGCGGGAGAATTTGTCCTGGAAGCAGAAGAGCTACTGAAAATGCGTGAAACTATCACAAATGTTTATGTACAAAGAACGGGCAAACCTTTATGGGTTATATCGGACGACATGGAAAGGGATGTTTTTATGTCAGCAGCAGAAGCCCAAGCTCATGGAATTGTAGATCTTGTAGCAGTTTAATAAAAAATTGGTGGCAAAGGTTATTCTAATTAAATACAGGATTGGAAATTTAATTTTTTACTCTTCGTACTTGACATTTTAAAATAAAATCTCTAAGAGTTAATCTATTAATATACTATAAATAATATAGGCTATAAGGAATATAGAATATAAGTAATTCACGGTTAGGATAGATCTAAACCTGCTCATTATACAAAAATATAGATATATATAGTACGACTTACCATGCCAACTATGAAACAACTTATTAGAAACACAAGACAGCCAATCCGAAACGTCACAAAATCCCCAGCTCTTCGGGGATGCCCTCAACGCCGAGGAACGTGTACCAGGGTGTATGTGCGACTCGTTCAGCTTAAATACTAAGAAAAAAACAAATTCAAAAATTTTTCAGTATTAGTAATCGGTTAAGATAGTGTGAATGCAAAAACTACATTCACACTATCTTAACTTAATATATAATTCTTATATATATAATTATATAATTCTTTACATTCTTCTATCTTGTATCAAATTTATGGTTCCGATTGGTGCAAAACCAATAATACTAATTTGCAATTTCATATGAGAAGGACTTTCCCATCGGTAACAAAAAAAAGTTACCCGTTAAGCGGAGAAAATACTATTTCAATTAAAAATAAAGTATGTCCTTAATGAATGAATTTTGATGGATTTTTTAAGAATAGAATAGAATAAGAGGGTCAGCTACCCAGCAAATTTTCATAATTAAATACCGTTACTATATAATTAGATTTCGTTGTGAAAAAACCTACTTACTCAATATTGTTGCATGGGTAGAGCCACAGAGTGTGAACTGTACAAGTTAACACTAACATTGATTAAATGAATCAAAAATGAAAAGAAAAAGGCTCCGGTGTATAGAGAGGACCTGGCCATTTCTCAAAAAAATCATAGAAACGAAGGAACCCACCAATTCATTCTAAAAATATGTGTCCGAGTTCATTTATTATTTTTATTTTATTTGATATCTAGTATCAATACAATTTCTGATTTTGAGGTTCAATTTTTAATATAAAAAATCGTGGTTGGGGCGGTTATAGTAGCAAGAGCCGTTGGAATTTTTTTTTTATACATCGGAAGAATCCATTTTTGTTATTAATAGACTAGGAAGATAAAAAGAATAACTTAAAAATTAAAAAGTTATTCCTGAAAATATCATTTATTCAATGACCAGAATTAAACGAGGATATATAGCTCACAAACGGAGGACAAAAATTCGTTTCTTCATATCAAGTTTTCGCGGAGCTCATTCAAGACTTACTCGAACTATTACTCAACAGAAATTGAAAGCTTTGGTTTCGGCTCATCGTGATAGAGATAGGAAAAAAAGAGATTTTCGTGGTTTATGGATTAGTCGAATAAATGCAGTAATTCGCGAGAATCCAAAAGTATCTTATATTTATAGTAATTTAATTAATAGTCTATACACGAAGCAATTGCTTCTTAATCGTAAAATAGTTGCACAAATTGCTATATTAAAAGAGAATTGTCTTTTTATGATTGCCGATAATATCCTAAAAACTTAAAACCCCTTATTTACGAAGGTATAGACTAGAAATTTGTTTATTTTGATAGCTTTAGCATATGCTAAAGCTATCAAAATAAACAACCATGCT
The DNA here is from genome assembly GCA_027742785.1 of Vigna reflexopilosa. NCBI lineage: Eukaryota > Viridiplantae > Streptophyta > Magnoliopsida > Fabales > Fabaceae > Vigna > Vigna reflexopilosa. The sequence goes on from JAFNIE010000237.1 coordinate 23,415, forward strand.
TAAAAAATGATTCTTCGTTACCTATTATCTTTTTGATTACAACAAAAAAATCAAATGGAATTATCGTAATTTTGAACAAAACATCAATCCATGTTTAATTCGAATCTAAATTCAAATTGGATTTCTAATTTTTAATTTCTATTTTTTTTTCTTAAAGTATTAATTTTAGCAGTCGACTCGCTTTTTTCAAATTGTTTTTCGTTATTAAGAAAAGGTAACGAAGATAAAATACGAGCTTGTTTTATAGCAATTGTAATTAATCGTTGTTGTTTTAAGGTCAATCTATTTACACGTCTAGATAATATTTTTCCTTGTTCACTAATAAATCGACAAATTAAACCCATGTTTTTATAATCAATTCGGTCCCCCGATTGAATCGGGGGCAAACGTCTACGAAAAGATCGCTTGGATTTAATAAAGAGTCGCTTAGATTTTTCCATAGTTTATTTATTCCTATTCCAAAAATAAAATTTATTTCAAGAAATATAATTATAATAAAGGATTGGTATTTTTTTTTCTTGTTCTTTAGCATATGTTGTTATATAACGACGGGGACATCGACATCATTTTATCAATTCCAAACAACTAGGCAGGTGTATTGTGTCGATTCTTGTTAGTAATCTATCTAGAAATACTGCTTGATTCCTTATTTAGACTCTTTTTATCACAACCAGTACCTTTCAAAATAACACTTACTCGGATATCTTTACCCTTGGACATGACCCTCCTTTGGGTTTTTAATTAACTTATAACTCTTTTCGGATTCGAATCTAAGAAAAAGATGAAAACAACTAAGATAAAAAAGAAGAATTCGAAAAATGATGAAAGATTTCGTTCCAATTTAATTGAATCTAGTACAAAAAAGATAGTACAAAAAGAATACATGGATCTGGAACTATATTTCGTTTCAAATTGCCAGTATTTTAGTTTTTTTGAAGTATTTTTTATAATATTGTTGCCCCAACCTATCCATTGGATTTCTGCTTTCACTTTATTTTTCATAGGAATTGAATTAATAATTCAATTCCTATGAAGTCTGGACCAGATCCCGAGTTTCACTCCGAATTTGAATGAGGCCAATTTAATCTTTCTTCTTTCTCTTTCCTAAAAAAAAAAAGAAGAGTAGGTTAATTACACATATTTTATATATAATTGGACTTTTAATCTTCTTCACCCCTTCCCGTGTCAATAACTAAAATGAAAAAAAGGGGAATATCAATGCATCTGGAAAAAAACGATTGATCTCTATCAATAGACCCGCCAAAGCCCCGAACCATAAAGTACTTACTACTGGTGCCACGGAAAGATATGTTTTTAGATCTCGCATTTCAAATCCTCCTTTCTTTTTATTTTTGAAGTATTTTATTTTTTTCTCTGTTGATATATATCAACAGAGAAAAATGTGGAAAACAAGACAAAGATTCTTTACAATAACACTATAAACAACTGGAAAAGGGATGTAGCGCAGCTTGGTAGCGCGTTTGTTTTGGGTACAAAATGTCACGGGTTCAAATCCTGTCATCCCTATCCCTAACTATTACTTATTCTATGATATTCCGTATTCTATGATATTCCATATTCTATGAGATGAGCAATAAACCGGGAACCTTTGAAGACGAATTCCAATTGAACATACATACTTAATATCTATATGCAAAATGGATTTGGATCATAGTAGAAAAGAATTTATGAAAAAAAAAGCGCTCTTAGTTCAGTTCGGCAGAACGCGGGTCTCCAAAACCCGATGTCGTAGGTTCAAATCCTACAGAGCGTGATTCTAGTATTGTTCGCCTGATAATTACACTGAAATAATTGAACATTCAAAAGAAAGTCTGAATTTTATCCTTGTCGATTAGGATGAAACTAAATAAATAGGGAATCACAAAAAAAGAGACATTTATTAATCAAAGATTCAACTGATCACCTCGTCGGTATTGTAAATATGCAGTTACAAATAATCCAGCCAAAGTAATAGGAATTAAACCTAACACGATTCCAAATAGAAAAACTTCAATCATTTTTATTTGTTCGAAAAGTAAAAAGAAAGGTAATATCTAGCCTTAAACATAAATCTGTATTGATCATGAATCTCAACGATCGAGAATTGTAAATTGACATAGTAAGGAATTATAGAATGTCTTATACCAAAATTGACTATTCCTCTAAAAATGAAAAGTCAAATAAGTCGTATTTTACTAAGACCAATAAATAGAGACGAGGTTATTATTAAAACCGATAGTAAAAAACCGAAATAACTAGTGATAGTGGGCATATAGAAACTAAATGAAATATTTTCGTTCTTTTTATACATATGTTTATAAAGCACTTCCCTAAATTTCCATTTTTGAGAGAAAAAAGAAGATAAAAAATCCTACTTCAAAGATACAATTCAAAATTGGCGATTCATCAATAAATCATTAGAGACGAATAAAAAGAAATAGAGTAACATAATTTATATATAAATTCCTCATCTGTTACATCTACCCATCCTATGATTTCAAATCAACAGACTTCTTAATCAACTCAGGAATTAAGTAAACCTGCTCTAATGAAAATATTGAGTATTATTCTATAGATATCCAATCGAATTCTCTTTCTATTAGAAAAAGAAAAGAAAAATTAAGAATATTCAAACAAAGAATAATAACTTTGTTATTTCATTTTATTTCACTTTGAATTAATGTAGAAGAAAATCGAAAAAAAAGATCTTCAACAACCACAAAAAATAGATTTCTTGATTTGGCACTAATTGAAAAAATATAAAATCTACTTTATGAATTATCAGAAACCCTTTTCTCATATTCCGATTTTAATGGATCTTTAGTTTCTAATCCAAAACTAATAATCTGAAATGTTAAGAACCTTCATTTTATACTATTACTATAAAAATTGAATATCAAAAAAATTTTGATATACCTAAACTTTGCAAAATTTTCTATCGAATTTTTGACTACATAGAGACAATCAATGAAAAAAGACGAAAAAAATCTAGTACTAAATTTTTACACTGATTGTGAAATTTCATTGCTCTGTTAGAAGAAGGATAGCTATACTGATTCGGTATACTCAAAAGACACCGTTGGTACAAAATGGACGATCTAACAAGGATTATATTTCAGTAAATTTCGCCTTACTGATCTTGTCTTTTATGGACTCGACCCCCCCTTTTTGACTGTATAAGAATATGTGGAGTTCAAGATGTCTGGAAGCACAGGAGAACGTTCTTTTGCTGATATTATTACCAGTATCCGATACTGGATTATTCATAGCATTACTATACCCTCCCTATTCATTGCAGGTTGGTTATTTGTCAGTACAGGTCTAGCTTACGATGTATTTGGAAGTCCCCGCCCAAACGAGTATTTTACAGAGAACCGACAAGGAATTCCATTAATAACTGGCCGTTTTGATCCTTTGGAACAACTTGATGAATTTAGTAGATCTTTTTAGGAGGCTCCAATGACTATAGATAGGACCTATCCAATTTTTACAGTACGATGGCTAGCTGTTCACGGACTAGCGGTACCCACTGTTTCTTTTTTGGGATCAATATCAGCAATGCAGTTCATCCAACGATAAACCTAATTTGAATTATAGAGCTATGACACAATCAAACCCAAATGAACAAAATGTGGAATTGAATCGTACCAGTCTCTACTGGGGGTTATTACTTATTTTTGTACTTGCTGTTTTATTTTCAAATTATTTCTTCAATTAATTAGAATTAATAGATAGAATTAATAGAAAAAATAGGAATAGTAAATAATATATATATATATATTAAGAATTCTTTTATCCCATTCGGAAGGATATCATTTCATAATTATCTATGACTGTTTGTTAATGTCTTTAGCATGACTGACTACGTGATTAAATGTGGAGGAAAGTGGGATAAATGGCCGATACTACTGGAAGAATTCCTCTTTGGATAATAGGTACTGTAACTGGTATTACTGTGATCGGTTTAATTGGTATTTTCTTTTATGGTTCATATTCCGGATTGGGCTCATCTCTCTAGTAATCGTATTCTATTTGGGTTTTTGAAATGAAAGTATAAGAACTGAACAGGGATCCACTCTTTCTTTGACGAATGCAAGTGGATCCCCCTTGAGTTCTTAAGAATTCTACTTTTTTTTCATATAAATGACTACTTCTTCCGATGTTTCAAAAAATTCCATTTCATTCTTTTTTTTTGTTCACTACATATTATATACAATAAATTATATACAATAAAAGATTATCTGGCAGAAAGATTCTAAGTTGGAAAAAATAGAAACTAAGATATAGGATTTTTCAGGAAGGGTTTAAAAAAGATTATTTTATTGAGATTTTTAGAATATTTCTATTTCAACACAAACAAGAAGGAATAGGAATCGGACTCTAGGAAAGGACAAAAAAAGAAAAAACAAAGAATCCCCCTTAGAGTAACTTTTCCATATTTGAATTTATATATATATATCTTTTTTATATTATACAGATATTATACAGAATAGAATTACAAAAATTATCAAAAAAATTGAGTTCTTTTTACGAGTTTAATATGTTGATAAATACGCGGAACTAAAAATTCATTTCGAACAATTGAACCTTCTCAAATTGTTTCTTCTTAAGAACTAAAAAGATTTGTGCTAAAATAATAGATGCCAAAAAGAACAAGAGACCTTGAACACGTAATGGATCTTGAAGTACTATTTCCGCATCCCCCTGACCAAATCCACCGACATTAGGATTACTTGTCAATGGCTGATCAAGTTTGATAGATTCACCTTCTGAAACAAGAAGTTCTGGTCCTGGAGGTATAATATCAATCACTTCACGCTCATCCAATGCATCTACTATAGTGATTTCGTATCCCCCTTTTTCTTTTCGTACTATTTTTTTGACTATACCTGCTGCTGTAGCATTATAAACATTATTATTACTTTTGCTCCCGTCAAGATAAATCTGGCCCCTTCCCCTGTTCCCGCCTACGTATATCGGATATTTTAAGAAATGAATATCTCTTTTACTAGCGGGATCCGGGGAAAGAATAGGAAACGTGATTTCATTATATTTCTGACCAGGAACAGGGCCTACTACAAGAATATTTTTTTTTGTAGGGCGATAGTTTTGAAAAGACAGATTGCCTATCTTCTCTTTAATCTCAGGCGAAATACGATCGGGGGGTGCCAATTCAAAACCTTCCGGTAAAATAAGAACAGCCCCCACATTCAAAGTTCCCTTTTTACCATTAGCTAGAACTTGTTTCACTTGCATATCATAAGGAATTCGAACAACTGCTTCAAATACAGTATCAGGAAGTACCGCTTGTGGAACCTCAATATCCACGGGCTTATTAGCTAAATGGCAATTGGCACAGACAATACGACCGGTTGCTTCTCGGGGATTTTCATAACCCTGCTGTGCAAAAATTGGATATGCATTTGAAAAGGGTGCTCGAATTATTATATATATCATGACCGATATAGAAATGGATCGGGTAATCCCTTCCTTTATACAAGAAAAAGCATTTCTAGTTTGCATGGTCTAATCATTGATCCTGAAAATTTCTACAATAAGATTAGGTAGGTCACTCGCATAGTTCCCTATCCAAGGTGGGAACCCCTTTTTTATTGAACTTTTTTTTAAGAGGGGAAAAATAAAAATTCTCTTTTTTTAGATAAAAACTTGAAATTTATTCAAGTAAATCGGTTTTTCTGTCAATCATTCATTGAATGATAAATCACTACAAGTGATGGAGATATGCGATTTAAATAACGGAAAATCCAATATTTTAAAATTGTATCTAAAATGACTGGAAAAGTGGACACAAGACCGGATATAATTTGATCATTTTGAGCAAATCCAAAATCTTTATAAACGAAACCAATAATTAGTTCCCACCCATGGGTTGAATGGAATCCTATACATAAATCAGTTAATAAAAGAATAGAAAATGCTTTTATTGTGTCACTTAAATTATATATAAATTCTCGAACCAAAGAGTTAATAAGAACAAGTTCTTTATTACCAAGAATAGAATAACCGCTTAGAATAAAGAAACAAATTATATTTGTGGAGAAGTGCAAAATCGTATTCATACGATCTTCGTTGTGCGTTTTGATTAATTGGATTGTTTCTTTATAAATTCCAGTACGAAGGTTTTGTAGATATGTTTTCGGACATTCCTTTAACATGTCATCTAAGAAAAAAAGTTCCTCTAATTCTATGAATTTGTTGAGAATACTCTTTTCTTTAATATCATTCAAGAAAATTTCGGATTGACTAGTATTCCACCAATTAATAAACCAAGATTCCAGACTTTTCTTAAATGTGAAAGAGATACACCAGGGCAAAAAGACTATAGATGTAAGATATAGAAGGGGAATGCTTTTTTTTTTCATTTTTCGTCTTTAATGAACTTAACTTCATCTCATTCGTCAACTCTATATGATAATAACTTTTCTATCAAGTATAAGCTTCATTACAAGTTATAGAGCTTCTAGATAAATCTAGATTGTATTTTATCTTTTTTTTTACTTAAACTTCGGAAGTTAGCCTTTGCCTTCTTTAATTTAGAAAAAAGAATACATAAATCGAATACGAAATCGAAAGAATTAACAGTAAATTCCAATCCAATGAAGAAAAAAATATTGTTTCGAAAGGATATTAATTGCTAACATTCGAAGAAAAAAGGATTCCTTTTTAGAAATACACCAAGGAGCACTTCGAGTTATGACTATAATATTCAGATTTCGAAATCAAATAATGTCCCATCTATAAAAATTGAAATATTTTGAAAACAAAAAAGTTTTGTTTTCAAAATATTTCAATCGGTACACTAAAGAAATAGGACAATTCTGAAACTTTTTGTGCAATTTTATTTCTAGTTAAGTCCAATTTTCATCAATACAGAAGCGGTACACCTAAAAAAAAAGCTAATTCGCCAGCTCTATTTGCAATTTCTGGTGGAGTCAAATTATTTTCAATACGAGTCAAGGGAATAAACCCCTGTTCTATTGTTTCCATATAAACGATACTCTCATAAGTAAGAGTACGAGTAAAAATACCTCGTTCTTGAACTCCTGTTATTATTCTGATAGATTGAATATCGTTCATAGGTATTTTTATAATAATACGACGATTTTTTCCAGGAAATCCCCAACGAAGAAAACATACTTCTTTTTTCTTTTTTTTATCGAAGATATCAAAACCACCGCCTATATCCCACAAAATAATCCACCACAAATAAAAACTAATAAAGAGACCCCCAATTCCATAAAAAGCCATCGTGGCCCCTTGTGGAATAAATGGAAAATTACTAATTTCCTCAGAAAAAAGGAAAAGATCCATACCGAGATAACTAGAAATTGCAACCAACAATAACCCCAAAGAACCTAACAAAATGATAAAGGCTGAAAAGATATTGCTTATTTTTCGAGACCCTGTTATAGAATAGATCAGTACTTCTTTTGATCTTTTTTTTAAAATATTCATTACCCCCTCTTTTTATTTTTAAGAATAATAATTGTGGAATAAAAAACCCCAGAATTTTACTTGTTTCTAAAGTAATTTTCATCAACTGGCGCTACTGAAATGGAAACCTTTAGGGGGAATTCATCCAATTGCTTCCAGCTCTCAAAAAAATATCTAGAATATTTTTCCCTACTGACCGCCGTATCTAAAAAATCTTGTTTTTTTGAACATGAAGAAATAAAGAAGCCATTGCAATTGCCGGAAATACTAGACCCACTAAAGGAACAAAAATGGAAGGAAAGTTTATCATAAATAAGGGTACCTCGATTGACTATTTGTACTATATCTATTTTTATTTTGGTCGATTTTTATTCTTATTTTTATTAAATAAGACAGTCTATAATCACTAGAATTCCTATATCTTTATACTTAGTATATAGGAATTCTAGTGATTATAGCTAAGCCGATATATATCATAATATACCCTTTTCTTATTCTTAGTATTTTTTTATTATTCTTTTATTTTATTACTTTGATCCTGTATGTTTTGATTTTTTATTTCAATTCCATAATTTCTTTCATTTTTAGTCAAAGAAAAGAAATTATGGAATTGAAATAACTCAGTTACAACTCCCTTTAAAAGATTACGCGGTACGATTGAATCAATTAAACCCTTATGGAATAAATATTCAGATACTTGTGAATCTTCGGGCACTGTCTTATTCAATGTTTGTTCAATTACTCTTTTACCAGCAAATGCAATAGAAGCGTTTGGTTCGGCAATAATGATATCCCCCAACATGCCAAAACTAGCTGTCACCCCACCGGTAGTAGGAGATGTAAGTATCGATACATAGAATAATTTTTGAATTGTTTGATAATAATATAAAGCAGAAGAAATTTTAGCCATTTGCATCAAGCTCAAACTTCCTTCTTGCATACGCGCTCCTCCGGACGAACATACGAGAATAAGAGGTAAAAGTTGATTAGTAGCATATTCTACCAAACGGGTGATTTTCTCACCTACTACAGATCCCATGCTACCTCCCATAAACTTAAAATCCATAATACCAATTGCTACAGGAATACCATTTACTTGACCTGTCCCTGTTTGAACAGCCTCAGTTAATCCTGTTTTTCTTTGATAAGAATCAATACGATCTTTATAAGGTTCTTCTTCTGAATGAAATTCAATGGGATCCAGAGAAACCATGTCTTCATCCATAGGATTCCAAGTACCCGAATCAATCGAAAATTCGATTCTATCTGAACTGTCCATTTTCAAATGATATCCACAGTATTCACAAATATTCATTTTTGATTTCCAAAATTTTTTATAATTTAATTCATAACAATTTTCGCATTCAATCCACAAATGCGTCAATTTTTCACTTTCATGGAGATTCTTATAATTTTCTCCTAGAGTGGAATCACTATCATTTGTATCATTCGTACTAGTTATTAAACTAAAACTATAATTCTCACTTTCACTACCATTTCTCCCCTTACCAAAAAAGTAGCTATAAAAAGAACTGTCATTGTATTTGTCTATATCAACAAAAATGCAACTATCAACACAGATTTGAGAATGAAAATAACTATCAATGCAACTATTAATATAATTGTTCCAACTAAAAGGAGTATCATACATGGAATGATCGTAATCACTCTTAATAACAGTATTCAGATAGCTAGAAAAAAAATTTTCTTGTTCACTTAGAAAAGAATGATTGTTGTTAATCTCCAAAGTTTTCTTTTCAATATCTAAATATATGGAATAACTGTTCCTCTTATTATCCCTAACTAAAAAAGTTTTATCGGATAGGAAATCCTGTATGTTATCAGCACCTACTAAATAATCAAAAGAATTATAACTAGAATTATTACGATCATCCCACCTCTGAATTTTTTTATCTATATCAGTTAAAATTTTTGGTTCTTCGCTTAGACTGGTATTCTCAATAGGATCAAGACTCTCCATTGATTTACTTAATTCACCGAACTTCCTATTAAGTAACCTAGAATTGAACCACCATTTTTCCATAGAGTTTTTTCCTGTATTTCCATAAAAATAAAAAAATGTATAGTCATTGGATGAAAAATCAAATAATAGAAATATTCAATTTTGAATATTCTCTCTCATGTATTTACTATCAAAAAAAAGTATATAAATCAAATAACTAGGATTAGTCACTGAAAAAAAGAAAGAGCGAGTCAGTATTCAAAAGAAATGATAATAAAATAATAAGAAATATGAAATAAAAAAATGAAGTATGAATATAACAAGAGAGCGGGGAGTTTTGTAAATCTATATACAAATAATCTACACCCCCTTTTTGATTTCATTCATTGAATTTCGTTTGTTGATTCGAGCTAAGTTCTATAAAAACACCTGCCTTTTTTTAAATATGCTGAACAGTTCCTGTAGGTTAAGCGCCCCTTGTCAAAGAAATGAAAGAATAACAGGAATATTTAACAGGAATATTGAAATAGGTTTCATTCTTTCTTTATAGGATCCACTTTCTGAAGATCTCTTCCCTCTCTTTGGGGTCGAACATTCCTTGCAACAATTCGATAACCAGCCCTTTGGGTTTGGGATAGATATAGATACCCCCCCTAGAAACGTATAGGAAGTTTTATCCTCGTACGGCTCGAGAATATAAAAAATTCTATGTATTTACAAAATTATGATGTAAAATAGAGCAATAAAATCATCAAATCCATTAAACAATGACTTAAGTATTTTTCTTTCGTATTTTCTTTCTGAAAATAAAACTCTTTCTATTAAAAAAAAAATATATACTTATGAACTTTTTATAATTTATTCAATTTTAGATACTTGCTCCCGAGAAATGAATAAATTCGAGCTCCATCATGTACTATTTACATCATTAATCCCTTTCCTGTCCCAAAAACAAAAAAAAGGGGGGTCTAGTGGAACAGAAAAAATGATGTCAAGTCAAGAGCATGTTCATTTCTAAAATACTAGAAAAAATGGCGGATATCAGAATCCACCCCTAATTGAATCATGTCTTTCAAGCCGCACGTTGCTTTTTATTTTACCACATCGTTTCAAACGAAGTTTTACTCTCACATTCCCTGAGCTTAGATACAGTATGTAATTATCGAATCGTGAATAGTCATTGATTCATTCGCTACATAAGAATCTATCCTTTTTTTACGTTTCGGTTTTTCTTATATATAATGAAAACCTTTTTCTTTTAAAAGTAAAGACATAAATGAAAATGAACTTGATATTCTAGCAATAGATTTTATACGCTATTCTATTTTTTAGAATTTGTAAAGTAGAAAAATGGTAATTTTTTTTTTTTTTTAAGGCAGGGTCCCTTTTAATTATGAGATACAATCTGTATTCAAATATGATATACATCATAAATAGATATGCTCTGGGACGGAAGGATTCGAACCTCCGAATAGCGGGACCAAAACCCGTTGCCTTACCGCTTGGCCACGCCCCATTTTCCATTTTACATTAATCAAGACTATTATTAATATTGGTTATTCGTCAATTCCAGTTCAAAAATTTCTATATAAAAAAATTTGTGACTAGTCTTTTCTATGCGTATCTACATAGCTATCTATATCTATAAATGGATATAGAAAGATAGGATAAAACTAAATTTATTGATCATTACATACAATTCAATTAAGATATTATATAGAAGGAAGTATGATTTCTTCAATTTTTTTTTCAGAATGAAAAAAAAATATTTGGAAACTGGATAAGTTCAAATAAAAGAAGGATTCTCGAGGTTCTTATCTTATTTGATTCATTTTTTTACTTTTAGTCATAACTCTTTATTTTCAATTTTATTGTATTATGTATATAATGCAATAAAATTGAAAATTATAATGAAAATAAAAAAAAACAAAAATAACTTTTATTTTATTAAAGAACAAAATGTTTGTTATGCTTAATATCTTTAGTTGGATCTGTATTTGTATTCCCTCCGTCCTTTATTCCAGTAGTTTTTTGTTGGAGAAATTGCCCGAAGCCTACGCTTTCTTGAATCCAATTGTGGATATTATGCCAGTAATACCCTTACTCTTTTTTCTTTTAGCTTTTGTTTGGCAAGCTGCTGTAAGTTTTCGATGAGATTTTGAATTTGAATAATGTCTTAAAAAAATTCAGAATTTATCAGAAAACTAAAATTCGAACATTTTAACAATTTATAAGATCAGATAAGTCTTACAGTGTGAATTCTGGATTCCAATATTGAAATTTTTCAATATATAGGAAAAAATAGGGACCTTCTCATAATTTACGTTTTTTGAATTGAAAAAACCTAATCCGATTATTCGATTGGAACCCCTCACCAATAGAATACCTAGATTACAGAAAAAAAGGATTTTTGGTCAAAAGAATTATTGATAATTTGTAATAAAATAATCGACTCTTACTATCAATTCATTTTTGAAACTCATATATCTATCCTCATATCCTAAAAAAACTTCCTTTGTTAGAAACTTAGTATCTTAGTATTAAAAGAAACAAAATATGTTGTAATATAAGAGAATCTATTCTCTTTCTTTGTCGTTTTTTAATTATCTTGGAGATTTCATAATGCTTACTCTAAAACTTTTTGTTTATACGGTAGTGATCTTTTTCGTTTCTCTTTTCATCTTCGGATTCCTATCTAACGATCCAGGACGTAATCCAGGACGTGAAGAATAGAATAAGAAAAAAGTGGATTCTGTGTTTTCTTGCTTGTGTGTAATTTTGAAATATTTTGAGGATTTTCTATATTTTAACATCTTTCACTAGTAAAAAAAACAAGTTCAAAAAAAAATACCAAATTATCAACGGAAAGAGAGGGATTCGAACCCTCGGTACAAGAATTTGTACAACGGATTAGCAATCCGACGCTATAGTCCACTCAGCCATCTCTCCCCAATTGAAAAAAAAAAAAGAATTACTTTGTTTATGTTATATCACATAAACAAGAAGAAAAAAAAGGGAGCTTCAAAAAAAAAAGAGACTTGCTTTTTTTTATTATTATATATATATTTTAGTTTTCTTTTTTTTCTTTTTCTACAGCCAATGAGCCCGGCCAGTACCTAGTCGGGCTCTTTTTCTTTTATTCCCATGAATATTTCAAAAAAATTCTTTATTTTAATTTATTTGATTCGAAAAAAAAAAATATTTGTAAAAATATTTGTAATTAAAAAAAATAAGAGATACGGATAGATTCCTATTAGATAAAACCAAAATAAGATAATAAAAAAATGTTCTCTTTTCTGACTCCCTCTATTTTTTCTGGTAACGTAAATAGTATATATATATAACCTTCAACAAAATCAAAAAATGAAAATTACCCCGTTTTTCAAATTTCATTAGAAGATTCTCTAATGAAACATGTAAATACTCGACTTATTAGAATATTATGCCCCCTATTTCTTTATTTTGTCTGATTGCTTTGTTCAACAAAAGATACAATAATGATATTGTAGCGGGTATAGTTTAGTGGTAAAAGTGCGATTCGTTTCAAGGACCCCTTCAAAGTTAAGGGATCCCCCGTTTGATTCATATCCCGATCAAAAACTTTATTTTTTAGAATTAAAGGGACTCCTTTATACCCCTCGATGAATGATTTGCGGTATAATATACATTATTGTAATTTGGATACAAGAAGAATCAAATCGAATTTGACAAATTGAGTTCTAAAATTATGAAACATAAGTTTTTTGAATTGGATCTAGAATCCGAATTTTTTTAGTATTACTAAAGGATCTATGGAGAGAAATATACAAAGTTTCTTTCTAATCGTAACTAAATCTTCCATTTTTTTGCATAGTAGATATTGAAGCAAAATAGCTATTAAACGATTCTTTTAGTTTACTAGAGACATCAACATTTTTTTAGCTCGACGGAAATTTTCTTCTTTTCCTAAAGATTTTATGAAATAGAAATAGAGAACGAAGTAACTAGAAAAAAAACATAGATTGTTAGAATATTGCTCTTCTAGAGGGATCATCTAAAAAGCAAGATATTTGAAACCTATTCATACAAAAAGGCTGACATAGATGTTATGGGTCAATTTTTTTTTATTGTCCATCTCTTCATTCCGTAAAGGAGCCGAATGAAACAAAAGTTTCACGTTCGGTTTTGAATTAGAGACGTTAAATCAAAATCATGAATCAACGTCGACTATAACCCTTAGCCTTCCAAGCTAACGATGCGGGTTCGATTCCCGCTACCCGCTTCTATTTTATTCTATTTCAATCTATCTTTTTTCTTCTAGAATGAATCTAGAATTCTTAAAGAATTTGTCAATTCTTCATTTTCATTTCTTAATTTAGTTTTAGTTATATATATTCAATTATATTCAATTGATTTATCTTTTTTCTTTTATTCTAATTATTTGATTTATTTTTATAATTTATATAATTCTTTGTTTATATTGGATTCTTTAATCTTTTTTAGTTAATAAGGTTTAGTTAAAAAGATTAAAGAATCCAATATAAAATAGAAGCGTCCATTGTCTAATGGATAGGACAGAGGTCTTCTAAACCTTAGGTATAGGTTCAAATCCTATTGGACGCAAGTTGTTTGCATATCTATATGCAATTTCAACCTTGTCCTTATATTTTTTTTTATTTATTACATTTTGATTCGAATTCATTATATATAATATTCAAATGAAATAAAAAGATATGAAAAGCTACTAATTCTAAAAATTGGAAAATTGAATTACAAAATTATTTAATGATTCATCAATTTTTTTCTACTTGTTCCTGGAATAAAAAGAGTTCCATCTGTTCTTTAATAGCGTCCTTTAAAAGGGCTTCTGCTTCGCCAGTGAATGTCTTGGTAGAAGATATGATTTCTTTGAATTGAGGTTTATTCGTCTTTAAGTAAGCACGTAACTCAACAAGAAATTTCCTTACCTGTCCAATTTCTAATGAATCAAGATAACCATTCGTTCCGGTATAAATAGTTACTATCTGTTCTTCCACAGTAAGAGGGGCTGATTGGGATTGTTTAAGCAACTCGCGCAATCGTTGACCTCTTGCTAATTGATTTTGAGTAGCTTTATCTAGATCAGAAGCGAATTGTGCAAAAGCTTCTAATTCTGCGAATTGTGCTAATTCCAATTTTAATTTACCAGCTACTTGTTTCATGGCTTTTATTTGAGCCGCCGATCCAACTCTGGAAACTGAAATACCGACATTAATAGCGGGTCTTATTCCAGCATTGAATAGATCGGCCGATAAGAATATTTGGCCATCTGTAATGGAAATTACATTCGTAGGAATATAAGCTGAAACATCTCCCGATTGAGTTTCAACTATTGGTAAAGCAGTCATACTTCCTTCGCCTAACTGAGAACTTAATTTAGCGGCTCTTTCCAAAAGACGGGAATGTAAATAAAAAACATCCCCTGGATAAGCTTCGCGACCTGGTGGTCTTCGTAATAGAAGAGACATTTGCCTATAAGCCTGTGCTTGTTTGGAGAGATCGTCATAAATGATTAAAGTGTGGCGTTCACGGTACATAAAATATTCAGCCAGAGCTGCTCCTGTATAAGGCGCGAGGTATTGTAATGTAGCTGGAGAATCCGCTGTTTCAGCTACTACAATAGTGTATTCCATTGCTCCTCTTTCTTGTAAAGTAGTCACCACTTGAGCCACAGAAGATGCTTTTTGACCAACAGCTACATAAACACATATTACATTTTGTCCCTGTTGATTGAGAATTGTATCTGTGGCTACTGCTGTTTTACCTGTTTGTCTGTCTCCAATAATTAATTCTCGCTGGCCCCGTCCTATGGGGATCATCGAATCAATAGCAATAAGTCCTGTTTGGAGAGGCTCATATACCGAACGTCTTGAAATAATACCGGGAGCGGGAGATTCTATTAATCGAGATTCCGAAGCTGAAATTTCTCCTCGACCGTCAATTGGTTTAGCCAGGGCATTAATAACACGACTCAAATAAGCTTCACTTACAGGTATCTGAGCAATTCTTCCTGTTGCTTTTACTGAACTTCCCTCTTGTATCAGCAAACCATCACCCATTAATACAACACCAACATTTTTTGATTCCAAATTCAAAGCAATGCCTATAGTACCTTCTTCAAATTCCACCAATTCACCCGCCATTACTTCATCAAGACCATAAATACGAGCAATACCATCGCCTACTTGAAGTACGGTACCTGTATTTACAATTTTGACTTCTGTATTATATTGCTCAATGCGTTCACGGATAATTTTACTAATTTCATCTGCACGAATGGTTACCATGAAAATATCTTAAGTTTATTTTTTATAAGAAAAAAATGATGCCTATACTCTATTTTATAATAGAAAGCCTAATCAGTTATTTTTTTATTTCATCATCCCAAACATGCCAATATTAGCACTGACAGTACGTAAATGTAACTCGTTGTTCAAGCAACTATTTAGAGTTCCTAGAGCTCCCTGTAAGGCTTGTTGTAAAACCCGCTGTCGAACTTGATTAATAACTCTTTGTTGTTCAAAATCAATGGCTTCGTTTTTGTAATTTTCTAATTGTTCCAAAGTCGTATAAATTGAATTAATTAAATTCAATTTTTCTCGTTTGATCTCAGAATAGCCATTCACCCGAAACAGATCTGCTTCTGTTTCAACTTTCCTTAAGCGAGCCTGGGCTTTTTCGAGCTGTTCAATGGCGTTTTCCTGTAATTCTTCTGAGTTTCGAATAGTTTTCCAGATTTTCTGTTTTCGATTATCTAATAAATCACGTAATGAAAGTAGACTCTCTTTCCATCCATTTCAAAATGTCTATGATCTCTTCCCGAACCAAACATGAATCTTTCGATTCATTTGGCTCTCACACTCAATTACTTATCGGAAATTTACCAATTTTTTATGTAATGAGCCTATCCTCTCTTCTCTATTCAAAGTGAAAACAATTACCAATATAAGACCAGAATATTCGGAGGACTCTTTTGACCAAACAAAGCTATGTCAATAAAGTTGTTTTTTTATTCAAATCCAAAGACTTCTTTTGAATTTATACATAGGTCATCCATCGATTACGCATCGTACAAAGGGGAAGTTTCAATTCACCCGTTTTTGATTTCTCGGCGTAAATAGGATTCAAGCCATTTTTTTTATCGACATGAGTGTTTTATATCGAAAAAAATATAATAATTGTTTTGAAACCATTTCCTTTCTGTATTAACATAGTGGTAGAAAGAGTACTACACTGCGTATAGACTTCAAACTATTTTTAACCATGGTAATAGTCCAAAATTTTTGGTTAATAGAGAATCAAAGTGGATTACCAATAAAACGCGAAATGCTATGGTTCTTTAAGATTTTTCTTAAATTATTCAAAAAAGAAAATGAATTCAGAAGTAATTCGCGGGATTCTGCACATTTTCTTAATTATAACTAAACTAAAAAATGCAGTTTGGTTAAATCCAATTTATTCTTTGAAATAAACAACTCGCACACACTCCCTTTCCAAAAAAAACCAGTAGACCTAACACTACACTAAGATTTATTGGATTTGTTGCTAAAATATCGGTATTAAACACGAAACTTCCGGCGGATGGCCAGGAGCCCAAACAAAGGAAAGAATCGGTTATATTTTTCATATGATCTCATCTCCTCTTATGAATAGACTAATTATCTTTCTAATATTCCTATTAGATAGATAATATAATAATCTAATTGGAATATAGAATTATAGAATTTGATATAATTTGGATTGGTCAATCAATTGGAAGATTCCCTAAAAGAATGAGACTTCTTAGAATGAGATACCAGTTCATTTATCAATTGCAAAATCTATCTAGTTTGAACACTTTCAAAAAATTATCTTAAAATAAAGAAAGAAAAGGGGGGTTCATTGGACTAAACAAAAAGAAGAAAGAGGGTGAATAAGTATGTGAATACCTTTCAATTAGTCCTTCTCCTGTGTTCTTATCCGAACGGATAAAGAATTGTAGGAGTGAAATATTAATCTAATTCGAAAAAGGAAGTCCACATATGTATTTCTATCTTTTTAGGATTAAACAAAAGGATTAGCAAATAAAAGTGCTAATGCTACAACCAGCCCGTAAATTGTTAAAGCTTCCATAAAAGCCAGACTAAGTAATAAAGTACCCCGTATTTTTCCCTCTGCCTCTGGTTGTCGTGCAATCCCCTCTACAGCTTGCCCTGCGGCAGTGCCTTGACCAACCCCAGGTCCAATAGAAGCAAGCCCTACGGCCAATCCAGCAGCAATAACAGAAGCGGCAGAAATAATTGGATTCATGAGAATTTCCTCGTAACCTACATATAAAAGAAAGAAATAGTTAATGATATAATCGACTAAGAAATTCTGACTTCATTTTTCAATTACCAAGACTTTTTCAGCTAAAGTAATTAATCAAAATAAGAATTACTTCGAGATTTCTTTTTTCGTCTCGAACTACATAGTTTTTGGGGTGAATCTGTATAATCTTTGTTCTTCTCTTACCTGAAATTTGGAATCATTCTTTGAATTCTTCGTTTTTTTATACAATTTCTTGAGTTATTTCATTTTCAATTCACAATTAGAGCTGAAACGCAAGGACTTTGCTTTTCTATCCCTATAGAAATTGATAATAATAGCGAGGCCTTTTTAGATAGAAAAGATTTGTTATTTCAGATATATGGTTAGTTCATAGAAAATGAGTTCATCTATAATATCATATCACATATACATAGGTTTCTTCTATGCTGTAAACTCATTTTCTTTGTGTTTTATATTCAATCGAAATTGAAATTCATTCTTTGATTTTAAACCTCAAAAACAAAGAAAGAGTTCTCTTATAGTGATCAGATTCTATGCACTCAACTTGACCCCCTCACTTCTATTTTTTTTATCATTTTTTTGAAGCTCCCCTTCCCTCTTTTCTTATTCTCTTATCCCATATGGATACAATCAATCTAAAGAAATTCATTAGATTTCATTAATGTTGAAAATAAATATTGGAAATTGGGTGATCTAAATGTTTTTAATTCTCTTTTGATCAATGATTGAATTGAATGTGAATCAAACGAGAATCTACTATTATTCTATATAGTATCTTTTTATCACACGTCGTAAACGTAAATATCATACAGAATTCGAATTCTAGCTATTCATTTTTTTTTCGAATATCCAAACTAATATATACTAATCGAATAGATCTATCTATATCTATCTATATATCTATAGATAGATGTTTACTTTGTAGATTCTATTGAGCCACAATATATGTGTGGCAAGCTAAACAAAAAAGACTATTTTTTATAAAACTAGTCAATGATGGCCTTCAATGGATTCACCTATATAAGCCGCAGCTAAAGTAGCAAAAATGAGAGCTTGAATACCGCTTGTGAATAATCCAAGGAACATGACAGGTATAGGAACTACTAAAGGTACTAAAGAAACAAGAACAACAACTACTAATTCATCAGCTAATATATTTCCGAAAAGTCGAAAACTAAGGGATAAGGGTTTTGTGAAATCTTCTAATATGTTAATCGGTAAAAGGATTGGAGTTGGTTGGATGTATTTACTAAAATAAGCTAATCCTTTTTTTGAAAGACCCGCATAGAAATATGCAACTGATGTAAGTAAAGCTAATGCAACGGTAGTATTTATATCATTTGTGGGTGCAGCTAACTCCCCATGAGGTAATTGGATGATTTTCCAAGGTAAAAGAGCCCCTGACCAATTAGAGACAAAAATAAATAGAAACAAAGTTCCAATAAAAGGAACCCACGGACCATATTCTTCTCCAATCTGAGTTTTGCTCACGTCTCGAATGAATTCAAGAACATATTCAAATAAATTCTGACCGAAAGTGGGAATGGTTTGCAGATTTCGAATAACTAGAATGGCTGAAACCAATAAGATAGCAATTACAACCCAAGAAGTAATAAGTACTTGGGCATGTACTAGGAAACCCCCTATTTGCCAATAGAAATGTTGACCTACTTCCACAGCAGATATATCGTATAATCTTTTTAATGTGTTGATAGAGCATAATAAAACATTCATATTGTCCTGTCCTCTAAAAAAAGAAGTTGAAAAAAGGGAATTATTTTTATTCAAACATCTCCTTTCCCTTTTGATTTGTCTACTTTCATTTTTGATTTTGAATACCGATACTAATTACATAAAATTTTTGTTTGTTTTCTATTTTATTTTTCATTTTTGTGCAATTTCTTACTAGTATAGTAAGCGATTCCATAAATCTATGAACCCCTCGAAGCAAATTCAAGAATTTTTTATCTTATTATTAATCAAGAATTTCGTATATATCTAGACCGACCCTCACAAATTGCAAAAACTAATTTGTTAAGAATTAATCGAATTGAGGCTATAGCATCATCATTAGCTGGAATTGAAATATCAGCGAGGTCCGGGTCACTATTTGTATCAATTAAACAAATTGTTGGAATTTCCAAAGTTATACATTCTCGAAGAGCCGTATATTCTTCTTGTTGATCGACGATTATTACAATATCAGGTAAACCCTTCATATATTGAATGCCGCCAAGATATGTTTCCAATTGAGCTAATTGTCTCTTCAATAGAGCGGCATCTTTTTTTGGAAAACTCTGGAATCTCCCCGTCTTTTGTTGCATTCTCAAGTCCCTGAACTTTTGAAGTCGTGTTTTTGTAGTATACCAATTCGTTAACATACCGCCGAGCCATTTTTTATTAACATAATGACACCGAGCTCTTATTGCAGCCCGCGCTACTGAATCAGCTGCTTTTTTTTTTGTACCAACAATTAAGAATTGTTTTCCCCCACTTGCTGCATCAAAAACTAAATCACAAGATTCTGATAAAAACCGAGCAGTTCTAATAAGATTTGTAATATGAATACCCTTACGTTTTGCAGATATATAAGGTGACATTTTAGGATTCCATTTTCTAGTACCGTGGCCAAAATGAACTCCAGCTTCCATCATCTCTTCCAAAATTATGTTCCAATATCTTTTTGTCATTTAGAATTATCCCCACACTTTTCTTTCATTTCCAAATAGAAATTAGATCAATTTTTTGAAATGAAAGAAAGAGACCGAGTATACTGAAATAGAAAAAAATAAGTGTTCCGAAGGAACCTGCTCTTCTACTGAAAATTTGCCGTTGATAAAAAAAAGATCGGGCCATTTTTTCTATTTCATTTAATATGATTCTTTTATTGATTATGTTTCTTTTATTATACAAAATATATACAAAATAAAGTGACCGGAAATGAATACGACCTTAAGAATCATTATTTTAGGAATTCTTAAATCCTAGATTCTTTTTATGTATCACATAAATTCTTTTTTTTGTTTCCGAGGTAATCTTGTTATATTGCCTTTGCTTTGAACGGTATATTATTCTTTTGAATCCAGTACCAACTGGCATCATTCCCCTAAAACAACGTTCTCTTTCAGACCTTTCAACCAATCTATGCGACCCCGGAGAGCGGCTTTTGATAAAACTCTAGCAGTTTCTTGAAAACTTGCTTCAGATATGAAACTTTGAGTATTCAAAGATGTTTTTGTTATCCCCAATAATAGAACTCGATAGCAGATCGACTCTTCTAAGGAACGCCCAGCTCGTTCGGCCCGCAACAATCCAATTAGTTCACCAGGCAAAAAAACATTAGACATTCCATCTTCTGAAACCAATACTTTTGATGTTATTTGACGCACAATAATTTCTATATGTCTATTATGAATGTGAACTCCCTGGGATCGATAAACTTTTTGAATTTGATTAACCAAAGAAATACGACTTTGCGCTATAGTTAGCTCAGCACTAATGAAGAATCCCCAAGGAATGCCAAGAATTCTTGTTATACGCCCATTCCAAGTATCCACTCTCTTTTCTAGGTTTATGGATATTGAATCAATCGAACGAACTTCTAATACCTGTTCTACTTTTGGAAGACCTTGTGTTATATCACCTGATCTCGATTTTTGATATATAAATGTAACTAATATATCTCCTTCAGAAAGTATTTCTCCATAATGACCATGAACAGTTGTTCCAGGAGTCGCCAAATAAGGGTTAGCCGATCTTATTCCTACAGAATCCATTTGAACAGTTAGAATTTGACCCGATTTAAGGTGTGGTTCATTTTTCGTTTGAACTATACATACATTTTCGCAAATAAATTGACCAAT
>JAFNIE010000238.1:0-45019 GCA_027742785.1 Vigna reflexopilosa
CCAAATGACTACCCTAAAAATCTTGGTGCAAGAAATTATTCATTTTGGTTGGTTTTCAAGCTAGCCAAATTTTGTGGTGAGACTTGGCTAAGTTGGTGGTTGATACCAGGATTTGGGAAATTTTGAAAGACTTGGTTTTTGAGATTATATGGTTGGATTGCACTCTTTATATCCCCAAATCACTACTGTAAAGATTTGGTGCAAGAAATTTTTTATTTTCGTTGGTTTTCAAGCTAGCGAAGTTAGGTGGTGAAACTTTGCTAAGTTTGTTCTTGGTGCCAGGATTTGTGAAATTTCAGAGTCTTGGTTTTTTAGATTTGATTGTTGGAATGCACTCTTTATATCACCAAATGGCTACTATAAAAATCTCGTGCAAGAAATTTTTCATTTTTGTTTTGTTTCAAGCTAGGCAATTTTGGTGGTGAGACTCGACTAAGTTGGTGGTTGGTGCCAAGATTTGGGAAATTTTCAAAGTCTTGGTTTTGGAGATTTAATGGTTGGAATGCACTCTTTATATCACCAAATGACTACCCTAAAAATCCTGGTGCAAGAAATTATTTTAATTTTTTTGGTTTTCAAGCTAGCCAAATTTTGTGGTGAGACTTGGCTAAGTTCGTGTTTGGTGCCAAGATTTAGGAAATTTTCAAAGTCTTGGTTTTTGAGATTATATGGTTGAATTGCACTCTTTATATCCCCAAATCACTACTGTAAAAATTTTGGTGCAAGAAATTTTTCATTTTCGTTGGATTTCAAGCTAGCTAAATTTTTTGGTGAGACTTGGCTAAGTTGGTGGTTGGTGCCAAGATTTGGGAAATTTTCAAAGTCTTGGCTTTTGAGATTTTATGGTTGGAATGCACTCTTTTATATACCCTAATAACTACAGTAAAAATTTTGGTGCAAGAAATTTTTCATTTTCGTTGGGTTTCAAGCTAGGGAAGTTAGGTGGTGAGACTTGACAAAGTTTTTTCTTGGTGCCAGGATTTGTGAAATTTCAGAGTGTTGGTTTTTTAGATTTGATTGTTGGAATGTACTTTTTATATCACCAAATGGCAACTCTAAAAATCTCGTGCAAAAAGTTTTTCATTTTTGTTTGTTTTCAAGCTAGCCAATTTTGGTGGTGAGACTCGACTAAGTTGGTGGTTGGTGCCAAGATTTCGGAAATTTTCAAAGTCTTGGTTTTGGAGATTTAATGGTTGGAATGCACTCTTTTTATCACCAAATGACTACCCTAAAAATCTTGGTGCAAGAAATTATTTTAATTTTTTTGGTTTTCAAGCTAGCCAAATTTTGTGGTGAGACTTGGCTAAGTTCGTGTTTGGTGCCAAGATTTAGGAAATTTTCAAAGTCTTGGTTTTTGAGATTATATGGTTGGATTGCACTCTTCATATACCCAAATCACTACTGTAAAGATTTGGTGCAAGAAATTTTTCATTTTCGTTGGTTTTCAAGCTAGCGAAGTTACGTGGTGACACTTGGCTAAGTTTGTTCTTTGTGCCAGGATTTGTGAAATTTCAGAGTCTTGGTTTTTTAGATTTGATTGTTGGAATGCACTCTTTATATCACCAAATGGCTACTCTAAAAATCTGGTGCAAGAAATTTTTCATTTTTGTTTTTTTTCAAGCTAGCCAATTTTTGTAGTGAGACTCGACTAAGTTGGTGGTTCGTGCCAAGATTTGGGAAATTTTCAAAGTCTTGGTTTTTGAGATTATATGGTTGGATTGCACTCTTTATATCCCCAAATCACTACTGTAAAGATTTGGTGCAAGAAATTTTTCATTTTCGTTGGTTTTCAAGCTAGCGAAGTTAGGTGGTGAGACTTGACTAAGTTTGTTCTTGGTGCTAGGATTTGTGAAATTTCAGAGTCTTGGTTTTTTAGATTTGATTGTTGGAATGCAGTCTTTATATCACCAAATGGCAACTCTAAAAATCTCGTGCAAGAAATTTTTCATTTTTGTTTGTTTTCAAGCTAACCAATTTTGGTGGTGAGACTCGACTAAGTTGGTGGTTGGTGCCAAGATTTGGGAAATTTTCAAAGTCTTGGTTTTGGAGATTTAATGGTTGGAATGCACTCTTTTTATCACCAAATGACTACCCTAAAAATCTTGGTGCAAGAAATTATTTTAATTTTTTTGGTTTTCAAGCTAGCCAAATTTTGTGGTGAGACTTGGCTAAGTTCGTGTTTGGTGCCAAGATTTAGGAAATTTTCAAAGTCTTGGTTTTTGAGATTATATGGTTGGATTGCACTCTTTATATACCCAAATCACTACTGTAAAGATTTGGTGCAAGAAATTTTTCATTTTCGTTGGTTTTCAAGCTCGCGAAGTTAGGTGGTGAGACTTGACTAAGTTTGTTCTTGGTGCCAGGATTTGTGAAATTTCAGAGTCTTGTTTTTTTAGATTTGATTGTTGGAATGCACTCTTTATATCACCAAACAGCTACTCTAAAAATCTCGTGCATGAAATTTTTCATATTTGTTTGTTTTCAAGCTAGCCAATTTTGGTGGTGAGACTCGACAAAGTTGGTGGTTGGTGCCAAGATTTGGGAAATTTTGAAAGTCTTGGTTTTTGATATTTAATGGTTGGAATGCACTCTTTATATCACCAAATGACTACCCTAAAAATCTTGGTGCAAGAAATTATTCATTTTGGTTGGTTTTCAAGCATGCCAAATTTTGTGGTGAGACTTGGCTAAGTTGGTGTTTGGTGCCAAGATTTGGGAAATTTTCAAACTCTTGGTTTTTGAGATTATATGGTTGGAATGCACTCTTTATTTCCCCAAATGACTATTGTAAAAATTTTGGTGCAAAAAAATTTTCATTTTCGTTGGTTTTCAAGCTAGCCAAATTTTGTGGTGAGACTTGGCTAAGTTGGTGGTTATTGCCAGGATTTGGGAAATTTTCAAAGTCTTGGTTTTTGAGATTATATGGTTGGATTGCACTCTTTATATCCCCAAATCACTACTGTAAAGATTTGGTGCAAGAAATTTTTCATTTTCGTTGGTTTTCAAGCTAGCGAAGTTACGTGGTGAGACTTGGCTAAGTTTGTTCTTGGTGCCAGGATTTGTGAAATTTCAGAGTCTTGGTTTTTTAGATTTGATTGTTGGAATGCACTCTTTATATCACCAAATTGCTACTCTAAAAATGTCGTGCAAGAAATTTTTCATTTTTGTTTGTTTTCAAGCTAGCCAATTTTGGTGGTGAAACTCGACTAAGTTGGTGGTTGGTGCCAAGATTTGGGAAATTTTCAAAGTCTTGGTTTTGGAGATTTAATGGTTGGAATGCACTCTTTATATCACCAAATGACTACCCTAAAAATCTTGGTGCAAGAAATTATTTTAATTTTTTTGGTTTTCAAGCTAGCCAAATTTTGTGGTGAGACTTGGCTAAGTTCGTGTTTGGTGCCAAGATTTAGGAAATTTTCAAAGTCTTGGTTTTTGAGATTATATGGTTGAATTGCACTCTTTATATCCCCAAATCACTACTGTAAAAATTTTGGTGCAAGAAATTTTTCATTTTCGTTGGATTTCAAGCTAGTTAAATTTTGTGGTGAGACTTGGCTAAGTTGGTGGTTGGTGCCAAGATTTGGGAAATTTTCAAAGTCTTGGCTTTTGAGATTTTATGGTTGGAATGCACTCTTTTATATACCCTAATAACTACTGTAAAAATTTTGGTGCAAGAAATTTTTCATTTTCGTTGGGTTTCAAGCTAGGGAAGTTAGGTGGTGACACTTGACAAAGTTTTTTCTTGGTGCCAGGATTTGTGAAATTTCAGAGTGTTGGTTTTTTAGATTTGATTGTTGGAATGTACTTTTTATATCACCAAATGGCAACTCTAAAAATCTCGTGCAAAAAATTTTTCATTTTTGTTTGTTTTCAAGCTAGCCAATTTTCGTGGTGAGACTCGACTAAGTTGGTGGTTGGTGCCAAGATTTCGGAAATTTTCAAAGTCTTGGTTTTGGAGATTTAATGGTTGGAATGCACTCTTTTTATCACCAAATGACTACCCTAAAAATCTTGGTGCAAGAAATTATTTTAATTTTTTTGGTTTTCAAGCTAGCCAAATTTTGTGGTGAGACTTGGCTAAGTTCGTGTTTGGTGCCAAGATTTAGGAAATTTTCAAAGTCTTGGTTTTTGAGATTATATGGTTGGATTGCACTCTTTATATACCCAAATCACTCCTGTAAAGATTTGGTGCAAGAAATTTTTCATTTTCGTTGGTTTTCAAGCTAGCGAAGTTACGTGGTGACACTTGGCTAAGTTTGTTCTTGGTGCCAGGATTTGTGAAATTTCAGAGTCTTGGTTTTTTAGATTTGATTGTTGGAATGCACTCTTTATATCACCAAATGGCTACTCTAAAAATCTCGTGCAAGAAATTTTTCATTTTTGTTTTTTTTCAAGCTAGCCAATTTTTGTGGTGAGACTCGACTAAGTTGGTGGTTCGTGCCAAGATTTGGGAAATTTTCAAAGTCTTGGTTTTTGAGATTATATGGTTGGATTGCACTCTTTATATCCCCAAATCACTACTGTAAAGATTTGGTGCAAGAAATTTTTCATTTTCGTTGGTTTTCAAGCTAGCGAAGTTAGGTGGTGAGACTTGACTAAGTTTGTTCTTGGTGCTAGGATTTGTGAAATTTCAGAGTCTTGGTTTTTTAGATTTGATTGTTGGAATGCACTCTTTATATCACCAAATGGCAACTCTAAAAATATCGTGCAAGAAATTTTTCATTTTTGTTTGTTTTCAAGCTAACCAATTTTGGTGGTGAGACTCGACTAAGTTGGTGGTTGGTGCCAAGATTTGGGAAATTTTCAAAGTCTTGGTTTTGGAGATTTAATGGTTGGAATGCACTCTTTTTATCACCAAATGACTACCCTAAAAATCTTGGTGCAAGAAATTATTTCAATTTTTTTGGTTTTCAAGCTAGCCAAATTTTGTGGTGAGACTTGGCTAAGTTCGTGTTTGGTGCCAAGATTTAGGAAATTTTCAAAGTCTTGGTTTTTGAGATTATATGGTTGGATTGCACTCTTTATATACCCAAATCACTACTGTAAAGATTTGGTGCAAGAAATTTTTCATTTTCGTTGGTTTTCAAGCTCACGAAGTTAGGTGGTGAGACTTGACTAAGTTTGTTCTTGGTGCCAAGATTTGTGAAATTTCAGAGTCTTGTTTTTTCAGATTTGATTGTTGGAATGCACTCTTTATATCACCAAACGGCTACTCTAAACATCTCGTGCAAGAAATTTTTCATTTTTGTTTGTTTTCAAGCTAGCCAATTTTGGTGGTGAGACTCGACAAAGTTGGTGGTTGGTGCCAAGATTTGGGAAATTTTGAAAGTCTTGGTTTTTGATATTTAATGGTTGGAATGCACTCTTTATATCACCAAATGACTACCCTAAAAATCTTGGTGCAAGAAATTATTCATTTTGGTTGGTTTTCAAGCATGCCAAATTTTGTGGTGAGACTTGGCTAAGTTGGTGTTTGGTGCCAAGATTTGGGAAATATTCAAACTCTTGGTTTTTGAGATTATATGGTTGGAATGCACTCTTTATTTCCCCAAATGACTATTGTAAAAATTTTGGTGCAAGAAAATTTTCATTTTCGTTGGTTTTCAAGCTAGCCAAATTTTGTGGTGAGACTTGGCTAAGTTGGTGTTTGGTGCCAAGATTTGGGAAATTTTCAAACTCTTGGTTTTTGAGATTATATGGTTGGAATGCACTCTTTATTTCCCCAAATGACTATTGTAAAAATTTTGGTGCAAGAAAATTTTCATTTTCGTTGGTTTTCAAGCTAGCCAAATTTTGTGGTGAGACTTGGCTAAGTTGGTGTTTGGTGCCAAGATTTGGGAAATTTTCAAACTCCTGGTTTTTGAGATTATATGGTTGGAATGCTTTCTTTATTTCCCCAAATGACTACTGTAAAAATTTTGGTGCAAGAAATTTTTCATTTTCGTTGGTTTTCAAGGTAGCCAAATTTTGTGGTGAGACTTGGCTAAGTTGGTGGTTATTGCCAAGATTTGGGAAATTTTCAAACTCTTGGTTTTTGAGATTATATGGTTGGATTGCACTCTTTATATCCCCAAATCACTACTGTAAAGATTTGGTGCAAGAAATTTTTCATTTTCGTTGGTTTTCAAGCTAGTGAAGTTACGTGGTGAGACTTGGCTAAGTTTGTTCTTAGTGCCAGGATTTGTGAAATTTCATAGTCATGGTTTTTTAGATTTGATTGTTGGAATGCACTCTTTATATCACCAAATGGCTACTCTAAAAATGTCGTGCAATAAATTTTTCATTTTTGTTTGTTTTCAAGCTAGCCAATTTTGGTGGTGAGACTCGACTAAGTTGGTGGTTAGTGCCAAGATTTGGGAAATTTTCAAAGTCTTGGTTTTGGAGATTTAATGGTTGGAATGCACTCTTTATATCACCAAATGACTACCCTAAAAATCTTGGTGCAAGAAATTATTTTAATTTTTTTGGTTTTCAAGCTAGCCAAATTTTGTGGTGAGACTTGGCTAAGTTCGTGTTTGGTTCCAAGATTCAGGAAATTTTCAAAGTCTTGGTTTTTGAGATTATATGGTTGAATTGCACGCTTTATATCCCCAAATCACTACTGTAAAAATTTTGGTGCAAGAAATTTTTCGTTTTCGTTGGATTTCAAGCTAGCTAAATTTTGTGGTGAGACTTGGCTAAGTTGGTGGTTGGTGCCAAGATTTGGGAAATTTTCAAAGTCTTGGCTTTTGAGATTTTATGGTTGGAATGCACTCTTTTATATACCCAAATAACTACTGTAAAAATTTTGGTGCAAGAAATTTTTCATTTTCGTTGGGTTTCAAGCTAGGGAAGTTAGGTGGTGAGACTTGGCTAAGTTTGTTCTTCGTGCCAGGATTTGTGAAATTTCAGAGTCTTGTTTTTTTAGATTTGATTGTTGGAATGCACTCTTTATATCACCAAACGGCCACTCTAAAAATCTCGTGCAAGAAATTTTTCATTTTTGTTTGTTTTCAAGCTAGCCAATTTTGGTGCTGAGACTCGACAAAGTTGGTGGATGGTGCCAAGATTTGGGAAATTTTGAAAGTCTTGGTTTTTGATATTTAATGGTTGGAATGCACTCTTTATATCACCAAATGACTACCCTAAAAATCTTGGTGCAAAAAATTATTCATTTTGGTTGGTTTTCAAGCATGCCAAATTTTGTGGTGAGACTTGGCTAAGTTGGTGTTCGGTGCCAAGATTTGAGAAATTTTCAAACTCTTGGTTTTTGAGATTATATGGTTGGAATGCACTCTTTATTTCCCCAAATGACTTCTGTAAAAATTTTGGTGCAAGAAATTTTTCATTTTCGTTGGTTTTCAAGCTAGCCAAATTTTGTGGTGAGACTTGGCTAAGTTGGTGGTTGATGCCAGGATTTGGGAAATTTTCAAAGTCTTGGTTTTGGAGATTTAATGGTTGGAATGCACTCTTTTTATCACCAAATGACTACCCTAAAAATCTTGGTGCAAGAAATTATTTTAATTTTTTTGGTTTTCAAGCTAGCCAAATTTTGTGGTGAGAGAATTGGCTAAGTTCGTGTTTGGTGCCAAGATTTAGGAAATTTTCAAAGTCTTGGTTTTTGAGATTATATGGTTGGATTGCACTCTTTATATACCCAAATCACTACAGTAAAGATTTGGTGCAAGAAATTTTTCATTTTCGTTGGTTTTCAAGCTCGCGAAGTTAGGTGGTGAGACTTGACTAAGTTTGTTCTTGGTGCCAGGATTTGTGAAATTTCAGAGTCTTGTTTTTTCAGATTTGATTGTTGGAATGCACTCTTTATATCACCAAACGGCTACTCTAAAAATCTCGTGCAAGAAATTTTTCATTTTTGTTTGTTTTCAAGCTAGCCAATTTTGGTGGTGAGACTCGACAAAGTTGGTGGTTGGTGCCAAGATTTGGGAAATTTTGAAAGTCTTGGTTTTTGATATTTAATGGTTGGAATGCAATCTTTATATCACCAAATGACTACCCTAAAAATCTTGGTGCAAGAAATTATTCATTTTGGTTGGTTTTCAAGCATGCCAAATTTTGTGGTGAGACTTGGCTAAGTTGGTGTTTGGTGCCAAGATTTGGGAAATATTCAAACTCTTGGTTTTTGAGATTATATGGTTGGAATGCACTCTTTATTTCCCCAAATGACTATTGTAAAAATTTTGGTGCAAGGAAATTTTCATTTTCGTTGGATTTCAAGCTAGCCAAATTTTGTGGTGAGACTTGGCTAAGTTGGTGGTTGGTGCTAAGATTTGGGAAATTTTCAAACTCTTGGTTTTTGAGATTATATGGTTGGAATGCACTCTTTATTTCCCCAAATGACTATTGTAAAAATTTTGGTGCAAGAAATTTTTCATTTTCGTTGGTTTTCAAGCTAGCCAAATTTTACGGTGAGACTTGGCTAAGTTGGTGTTTGGTGCCAAGATTTGGGAAATTTTCAAACTCTTGGTTTTTGAGATTATATGGTTGGAATGCACTCTTTATTTCCCCAAATGACTTTTGTAAAAATTTTGGTGCAAGAAATTTTTCATTTTCGTTGGTTTTCAAGCTAGCCAAATTTTGTCGTGAGACTTGGCTAAGTTGGTGGTTGATGCAAGGATTTGGGAAATTTTCAAAGTCTTGGTTTTTGAGATTATATGGTTGGATTGCACTCTTTATTTCCCCAAATGACTACTGTAAAAATTTTGGTGCACGATATTTTCATTTTCGTTGGTTTTCAAGCTAGCCAAATTTTGTGGTGAGACTTGGCTAAGTTGGTGGTTGATGCTAGGATTTGGGAAACTTTCAAAGTCTTGGTTTTTGAGATTATATTGCTGGATTGCACTCTTTATATCCCAAAATCACTACTGTAAAGATTTGGTGCAAGAAATTTTTCATTTTCGTTCGTTTTCAATCTAGCGAAGTTAGGTGGTGAGACTTGACTAAGTTTGTTCTTGGTGCCAGGATTTGTGAAATTTCAGAGTCTTGGTTTTTTAGATTTGATTGTGGGAATGAACTCTTTATATCACCAAATGGCAACTCTAAAAATCTCGTGCAAGAATTTTTTCATTTTTGTTTGTTTTCAAGCTAGCCAATTTTGGTGGTGAGACTCGACTAAGTTGGTGGTTGGTGCCAAGATTTGGGAAATTTTCAAACTCTTGGTTTTTGAGATTAAATGGTTGGAATGCAGTCTTTATTTCCCCAAATGACTATTGTAAAAATTTTGGTGCAAGAAATTTTTCATTTTTGTTGGTTTTCAAGCTAGCAAAGTTAGGTGGTGAGACTTGACTAAGTTTGTTCTTGGTGCCAGGATTTGTGAAATTTCAGAGTCTTGGTTTTTTAGATTTGATTGTTGGAATGTACTCTTTATATCACCAAATGGCAACTCTAAAAATATCGTGCAAGAAATTTTTCATTTTCGTTTGTTTTCAAGCTAGCCAATTTTGGTGGTGAGACTCGACTAAGTTGGTGGTTGGTGCCAAGATTTGGGAAATTTTCAAAGTCTTGGTTTTTGAGATTTTATGGTTGGAATTCACTCTTTATATCACCAAATGATTACCCTAAAAATCTTGGTGCAAGAAATTATTCATTTTGTTGGTTTTCAAGCATGCCAAATTTTGTGGTGAGACTTGGCTAAGTTGGTGTTCGGTGCCAAGATTTGGGAAATTTTCAAACTCTTGGTTTTTGAGATTATATGGTAGGAATGCACTCTTTATTTCCCCAAATGACAACTGTAAAAATTTTGGTGCATGAAATTTTTCATTTTCGTTGGATTTCAAGCTAGCCAAATTTTTTGGTGAGACTTGGCTAAGTTGGTGGTTGGTGCCAAGATTTGGGAAATTTTCAAACTCTTGGTTTTTGAGATTATATGGTTGGAATGCAATCTTTATTTCCCCAAATGACTTCGGTAAAAATTTTGGTGCAAGAAATTTTTCATTTTAGTTGGTTTTCATGCTAGCCAAATTTTGTGGTGAGACTTGGCTAAGTTGGTGGTTGATGCCAGGATTTGGGAAATTTTCAAAGTCTTGGTTTTTGAGATTATATGGTTGGATTGCACTATTTATTTCCCCAAATGACTACTGTAAAAATTTTGGTGCAAGAAATTTTTCATTTTCGTTGGTTTTCAAGCTAGCCAAATTTTGTGGTGAGACTTGACTAAGTTTGTTCTTGGTGCCAGGATTTGTGAAATTTCAGAGTCTTGGTTTTTTAGATTTGATTGTTGGAATGCACTCTTTATATCACCAAATGGCAATTCTAAAAATCTCGTGCAAGAAATTTTTCATTTTTGTTTGTTTTCAAGCTAGCCAATTTTGGTGGTGAGACTCGATTAAGTTGGTGGTTGGTGCCAAGAATTGGGAAATTTTCAAAGTCTTGGTTTTGGAGATTTAATGGTTGGAATGCACTCTTTATATCACCAAATGACTACCCTAAAAATCTTGGTGCAAGAAATTATTTTAATTTTTTTGGTTTTCAAGCTAGCCAAATTTTGTGGTGAGACTTGGCTAAGTTCGTGTTTGGTGCCAAGATTTAGGAAATTTTCAAAGTCTTGGTTTTTGAGATTATATGGTTGGATTGCACTCTTTATATCCCCAAATCTCTACTGTAAAAATTTTGGTGCATGAAATTTTTCATTTTCGTTGGATTTCAAGCTAGCCAAATTTTGTGGTGAGACTTGGCTAAGTTGGTGGTTGGTGCCAAGATTTGGGAAATTTTCAAAGTCTTGGTTTTTGAGATTTTATTGTTGGAATGCACTCTTTTATATACCCAAATAACTACTGTAAAAATTTTGGTGCAAGAAATTTTTCATTTTCGTTGGTTTTCAAGCTAGGGAAGTTAGGTGGTGAGACTTGGCTAAGTTTGTCCTTGGTGCCAGGATTTGTGAATTTTTCATAGTCTTGGTTTTTTAGATTTGATTGTTGGAATGCACTCTTTATATCACCAAATAGCTAATCTTAAAATCTTGTGCAAGAAATTTTTCATTTTGGTTGGTTTTCAAGCTAACCAATTTTAGTGGTGAGACTCGACTAAGTTGGTGGTTGGTGCCAAGATTTGGGAAATTTTGAAAGTCTTGGTTTTTGAGATTATATGGTTGGAATGCACTCTTGATATCCCCAAATGGCTACTGTAAAAATATTGGTGCAAGAAATTTTTCATTTTCGTTGGTTTTCAATCTAGCCAAATTTTGTGGTGAGACTTGGCTAAGTTGGTGGTTGGTGCCAAGATTTGGGAAATTTTCAAAGTCTTGGTTTTTTAGATTATATGGTTGGATTGCACTCTTTATATCCCCAAATCACTACTGTAAAGATTTGGTGCAAGAAATTTGTCATTTTCGTTGGTTTTCAAGCTAGCGAAGTTAGGTGGTGAGACTTGACTAAGTTTGTTCTTGGTGACAGGATTTGTGAAATTTCAGAGTCTTGGTTTTTTAGATTTGATTGTTGGAATGCACTCTTTATATCACCAAATGGCAACTCTAAAAATCTCGTGCAAGAAATTTTTCATTTTTGTTTGTTTTCAAGCTAGCCAATTTTGGTGGGGAGACTCGATTAAGTTGGTGGTTGGTGCCAAGATTTGGGAAATTTTCAAACTCTTGGTTTTGGAGATTTAATGGTTGGAATGCACTCTTTATATCACCAAATGACTACCCTAAAAATCTTGTTGCAAGAAATTATTTTAATTTTTTTGGTTTTCAAGCTAGCCAAATTTTGTGGTGAGACTTGGCTAAGTTCGTGTTTGGTGCCAAGATTTAGGAAATTTTCAAAGTCTTTGTTTTTGAGATTATATGGTTGGATTGCACTCTTTATATCCCCAAATCACTACTGTAAAAATTTTGGTGCAAGAAATTTTTCATTTTCGTTGGATTTCAAGCTAGCCAAATTTTGTGGTGAGACATGGCTAAGTTGGTGGTTGGTGCCAAGATTTGGGAAATTTTCAAAGTCTTTGTTTTTGAGATTTTATGGTTGGAATGCACTCTTTTATATACCCAAATAACTACTGTAAAAATTTTGGTGCAAGAAATTTTTCATTTTCGTTGGTTTTCAAGCTAGGGAAGTTAGGTGGTGAGACTTGGCTAAGTTTGTCCTTGGTGCCAGGATTTGTGAATTTTTCAGAGTCGTTGTTTTTTAGATTTGATTGTTGGAATGCACTCTTTATATCACCAAATAGCTAATCTTAAAATCTTGTGCAAGAAATTTTTCATTTTGGTTGGTTTTCAAGCTAGCCAATTTTAGTGGTGAGACTCGACTAAGTTGGTGGTTGGTGCCAAGATTTGGGAAATTTTGAAAGTCTTGGTTTTTGAGATTATATGGTTGGAATGCACTCTTCATATCCCCAAATGGCTACTGTAAAAATATTGGTGCAAGAAATTTTTCATTTTCGTTGGTTTTCAATCTAGCGAAGTTAGGTGGAGAGACTTGACTAAGTTTGTTCTTGGTGACAGGATTTGTGAAATTTCAGAGTCTTGGTTTTTTAGATTTGATTGTTGGAATGCACTCTTTATATCACCAAATGGCAACTCTAAAAATCTCGTGCAAGAAATTTTTCATTTTTGTTTGTTTTCAAGCTAGCCAATTTTGGTGGTGAGACTCGACTAAGTTGGTGATGGTGCCAAGATTTGGGAAATTTTTAAAGTCTTGGTTTTGGAGATTTCATGGTTGGAATGCACTCTTTATATCACCAAATGACTACCCTAAAAATCTTGGTGCAAGAAATTATTTTAATTTTTTTGGTTTTCAAGCTAGCCAAATTTTGTAGTGAGACTTGGCTAAGTACGTGTTTGGTGCCAAGATTTAGGAAATTTTCAAAGTCTTGGTTTTTGAGATTATATGGTTGGATTGCACTCTTTATATCCCCAAATCACTACTGCAAAAATTTTGGTGCAAGAAATTTTTCATTTTCGTTGGATTTCAAGCTAGCCAAATTTTGTTGTGAGACATGGCTAAGTTGGTGGTTGGTGCCAAGATTTGGGAAATTTTCAAAGTCTTTGTTTTTGAGATTTTATGGTTGGAATGCACTCTTTTATATACCCAAATAACTACTGTAAAAATTTTGGTGCAAGAAATTTTTCATTTTCGTTGGTTTTCAAGCTAGGGAAGTTAGGTGGTGAGACTTGGCTAAGTTTGTCCTTGGTGCCAGGATTTGTGAATTTTTCAGAGTCTTGGTTTTTTAGATTTGATTGTTGGAATGCACTCTTTATATCACCAAATAGCTAATCTTAAAATCTTGTGCAAGAAATTTTTCATTTTGGTTGGTTTTCAAGCTAGCCAATTTTAGTGGTGAGACTCGACTAAGTTGGTGGTTGGTGCCAAGATTTGGGAAATTTTCAAAGTCTTGGTTTTTGAGATTATATGGTTGGAATGCACTCTTCATATCCCCAAATGGCTACTGTAAAAATATTGGTGCAAGAAATTTTTCATTTTCGTTGGTTTTCAATCTAGCAAATTTAGGAGGTTAGACTTGGCTAACTTTGTCCTTGGTGCCAGGATTTGTAAAATTTCAGAGTCTTGGTTTTTTAGATTTGATTGTTGGAATTCACTCTTTATATCACCAAATGGCTACTCTAAAAATCTCATGCAAGAAATTTTTCATTTTTGTTGGTTTTCAAGCTAGCCAATTTTTGTGGTGAGACTCGACTAAGTTGGTGGTTGGTGGCAAGATTTGGGAAATTTTCAATGTCTTGGTTTTTGAGATTATATGGTTGGATTGCACTCTTTATATCCCTAAATCACTACTGTAAAGATTTGGTGCAAGAAATTTGTCATTTTCGTTGGTTTTCAAGCTAGCGAAGTTAGGTGGTTAGACTTGACTAAGTTTGTTCTTGGTGACAGGATTTGTGAAATTTCAGAGTCTTGGTTTTTTAGATTTGATTGTTGGAATGCACTCTTTATATAACCAAATAGCTAATCTTAAAATCTTGTGCAAGAAATTTTTCATTTTGGTTGGTTTTCAAGCTAGCCAATTTTAGTGGTGAGACTCGACTAAGTTGGTGGTTGGTGCCAACATTTGGGAAATTTTCAAAGTCTTGGTTTTTGAGATTATATGGTTGGAATACACTCTTCATATCCCCAAATGGCTACTGTAAAAATATTGGTGCAAGAAATTTTTCATTTTCGTTCGTTTTCAATCTAGCAAATTTATCAGGTTAGACTTGGCTAACTTTGTCCTTGGTGCCAGGATTTGTAAAATTTCAGAATCTTGGTTTTTTAGATTTGATTGTTGGAATTCACTCTTTATATCACCAAATGGCTACTCTAGAAATCTCATGCAAGAAATTTTTCATTTTTGTTGGTTTTCAAGCTAGCCAATTTTTGCGGTGAGACTTCGCTAAGTTGGTGGTTGGTGCCAAGATTTGGGAAATTTTCAATATCTTGGTTTTTGAGATTATATGGTTGGATTGCACTCTTTATATCCCCAAATCACTACTGTAAAGATTTGGTGCAAGAAATTTGTCATTTTCGTTGGTTTTCAAGCTAGGGAAGTTAGGTGGTGAGACTTGGCTAAGTTTGTCCTTGGTGCCAGGATTTGTGAATTTTTCAGAGTCTTGGTTTTTTAGATTTGATTGTTGGAATGCACTCTTTATATCACCAAATAGCTAATCTTAAAATCTTGTGCAAGAAATTTTTCATTTTGGTTGGTTTTCAAGCTAGCCAATTTTAGTGGTAAGACTCGACTAAGTTGGTGGTTGGTGCCAAGATTTGGGAAATTTTCAAAGTCTTGGTTTTTGAGATTATATGGTTGGAATGCACTCTTCATATCCCCAAATGGCTACTGTAAAAATATTGGTGCAAGAAATTTTTCATTTTCGTTGGTTTTCAATCTAGCAAATTTAGGAGGTTAGACTTGGCTAACTTTGTCCTTGGTGCCAGGATTTGTAAAATTTCAGAGTCTTGGTTTTTTAGATTTGATTGTTGGAATTCACTCTTTATATCACCAAATGGCTACTCTAAAAATCTCATGCAAGAAATTTTTCATTTTTGTTGGTTTTCAAGCTAGCCAATTTTGGTGGTGAGACTCGACTAAGTTGGTGGTTGGTGCCAAGATTTGGGAAATTTTCAATGTCTTCGTTTTTGAGATTATATGGTTGGATTGCACTCTTTATATCCCCAAATCACTACTGTAAAGATTTGGTGCAAGAAATTTGTCATTTTCGTTGGTTTTCAAGCTAGCGAAGTTAGGTGGTGAGACTTGACTAAGTTTGGTCTTGGTGACAGGATTTGTGAAATTTCAGAGTCTTGGTTTTTTAGATTTGATTGTTGGAATGCACTCCTTATATCACCAAATGGCAACTCTAAAAATCTCGTGCAAGAAATTTTTCATTTTTGTTGGTTTTCAAGCTAGCCAATTTTGGTGGTGAGACTCGATTAAGTTGGTGGTTGGTGCCAAGATTTGGGAAATTTTCAAAGTCTTGGTTTTGGAGATTTAATGGTTGGAATGCACTCTTTATATCACCAAATGACTACCCTAAAAATCTTGGTGCACGAAATTATTTTAATTTTTTTGGTTTTCAAGCTAGCCAAATTTTGTGGTGAGACTTGGCTAAGTTCGTGTTTGGTGCCAAGATTTAGGAAATTTTCAAAGTCTTGGTTTTTGAGATTATATGGTTGGATTGCACTCTTTATATCCCCAAATCACTACTGTAAAAATTTTGGTGCAAGAAATTTTTCATTTTCGTTGGATTTCAAGCTAGCCAAATTTTGTGGTGAGACTTGGCTAAGTTGGTGGTTGGAGCCAAGATTTGGGAAATTTTCAAAGTCTTTGTTTTTGAGATTTTATGGTTGGAATGCACTCTTTTATATACCCAAATAACTACTGTAAAAATTTTGGTGCAAGAAATTTTTCATTTTCAGTGGTTTTCAAGCTAGGGAAGTTAGGTGGTGAGACTTGGCTAAGTTTGTCCTTGGTGCCAGGATTTGTGAATTTTTCAGAGTCTTGGTTTTTTAGATTTGATTGTTTGAATGCACTCTTTATATCACCAAATAGCTAATCTTAAAATCTTGTGCAAGAAATTTTTCATTTTGGTTGGTTTTCAAGCTAGCCAATTTTAGTGGTGAGACTCGACTAAGTTGGTGGTTGGTGCCAAGATTTGGGAAATTTTGAAAGTCTTGGTTTTTGAGATTATATGGTTGGAATGCACTCTTCATATCCCCAAATGGCTACTGTAAAAATATTGGTGCAAGAAATTTTTCATTTTCGTTGGTTTTCAATCTAGCGAATTTAGGAGGTTAGACTTGGCTAACTTTGTCCTTGGTGCCAGGATTTGTAAAATTTCAGAGTCTTGGTTTTTTAGATTTGATTGTTGGAATTCACTCTTTATATCACCAAATGGCTACTCTAAAAATCTCGTGCAAGAAATTTTTCATTTTTGTTGGTTTTCAAGCTAGCCAATTTTTGTGGTAGACTCGACTAAGTTGGTGGTTGGTGCCAAGATTTGGGAAATTTTCAAAGTCTTGGTTTTTAAGATTTAATGGTTTTAATGCACTCTTTATATCACCAAATGACTACCCTAAAAATCTTGGTGCAAGAAATTATTCATTTTGGTTGGTTTTCAAGCATGCCAAATTTTGTGGTGAGACTTGGCTAAGTTGGTGCTTGGTGCCAAGATTTGGGAAATTTTCAAACTATTGGTATTTGTGATTATATGGTTGGAATGCACTGTTTATTTCCCCAAATGACTACTGTAAAAATTTTGGTGCGAGAAATTTTTCATTTTCGTTGGTTTTCAACCTAGCCAAATTTTGTGGTGAGACTTGGCTAAGTTGGTGGTTGGTGCCAAGATTTGGGAAATTTTCAAAGTCATGGTTTTAGAGATTTGATTGTTGGAATATACTCTTTTTCTTTCCAAATGGCAACTCTAAAAATCTCGTGCAAGAAATTTTTCATTTTGGTTGGTTTTCAAGCTAGCCAATTTTAGTGGTGAGACTCGACTAAGTTGGTGGTTGGTGCCATGATTTGGGAAATTTTCAAAGTCATGGTTTTAGAGATTTGATTGTTGGAATATACTCTTTATATCACCAAATGGCTACTCTAAAAATCTCGTGCAAGAAATTTTTCATTTTGGTTGGTTTTCAGGCTAGCCAATTTTAGTGGTGAGACTCGACTAAGTTGGTGGTTGGTGCCAAGATTTGGGAAATTTTCAAAGTCTTGGTTTTTGAGATTATATGGTTTGAATGCACTCTTCATATCCCCAAATGGCTACTGTAAAAATATTGGTGCAAGAAAGTTTTCATTTTCGTCGGTTTTCAATCTAGCGAATTTAGGAGGTTAGGCTTGGCTAAGTTTATCCTTGGTGCCAGGATTTGTGAAATTTCAGAGTCTTGGTTTTTTAGATTTGATTGTTGCAATGCACTCTTTATATCACCAAATGACTACCCTAAAAATCTTGGTGCAAGAAATTATTCATTTTTGTTGGTTTTCAAGCATGCCAAATTTTGTGGTGAGACTTGGCTAAGTTGGTGTTTGGTGCCAAGATTTGGGAATTTTTCAAACTCTTGGTATTTGAGATTATATGGTTGGACTGCACTCTTTATTTCCCCAAATGACTACTGTAAAAATTTTGGTGCAAGAAATTTTTCATTTTCGTTCGTTTTCAAGCTAGCCAAATTTTGTGGTGAGACTTGGCTAAGTTGGTGGTTGGTGCCAAGATTTGGGAAATTTTCAAAGTCTTTGTTTTTTAGATTTGATTGTTGGAATATACTCTTTATATCACCAAATGGCTACTCTAAAAATCTCGTACAAGAAATTTTTCATTTTGGTTGGTTTTCAAGGTAGCCAAGTTTGGTGGTAAGACTTGGCTAAGTTTGTCCTTGGAGCCAGAATTTGTGAAATTTCAGAGTCTTGGTATTTTAGATTTGATTGTTGGAATGCACTCTTTATATCACCAAATGGCTACTCTAAAAATCTCGTACAAGAAATTTTTCATTTTTTATTGTTTTCAAGCTAGCCAATTTTGGTGGTGACACTCGACTAAGTTGGTGGTTGGTGCCAAGATTTGGGAAATTTTGAAAGTCTTGGTTTTTGAGATTTAATGGTTGGAATGCACTCTTTATATCACCAAATGACTACCCTAAAAGTCTTGGTGCAAGAAATTATTTATTTTTGTTGGTTTTCAAGCATGCCAAATTTTGTGGTGAGACTTGGCTAAGTTGGTGTTTGGTGCCAAGATTTGGGAAATTTTTTAACTCTTGGTTTTTGAGATTATATGGTTGGAATGCACTCTTTATTTCCCCAAATGACTACTGTAAAAATTTTGGTGCAAGAAATTTTTCATGTTCGTTGGTTTTCAAGCTAGCCAAATTTTGTGGTATGACTTGGCTAAGTTGGTGGTTGGTGCCAAGATTTGGGAAATTTTCAAAGTTTTGGTTTTTGAGATTATATGGTTGGAATGCACTCTTTTATATACCCAAATAACTATAGTAAAATTTTTGGTGCAAGAAATTTTTCATTTTCGTTGGTTTTCAAGCTAGCGAAGTTAGGTGGTGAGACTTGGCTAAGTTTGTCCTTGATGCCAGGGTTATTGAAATTTGCAGAGTCTTGGTTTTTGAGATTTAATGGCTGGAATGCACTCTTTATATCACCAAATGACTACCCTAAAAATCCTGGTGCAAGAAATTATTCATTTTGGTTGGTTTTCAAGGTAGCCAAAATTTGTGGTGAGACTTGGCTAAGTTGGTGTTTGGTGCCAAGATTTGGGAAATTTTCAAAGTCCATGTTTTTGAGATTATATGGTTGGATTGCACTCTTTATATCCCCAAATCACTACTGTAA
Organism: Vigna reflexopilosa; assembly: GCA_027742785.1. Lineage (NCBI taxonomy): Eukaryota > Viridiplantae > Streptophyta > Magnoliopsida > Fabales > Fabaceae > Vigna > Vigna reflexopilosa. Next base: position 18,754 of record JAFNIE010000238.1, read on the forward strand.
AAATTTTGTTGCAAGAAATTTTTCATTTTCGGTTGTTTTCAAGATAGCAAAAATTTTTGGTGAGACTTGCCTAAATTGGTGGTTGGTGCCAAGATTTGGGAAATTTTCAAAGTCTTTGTTTTTGAGATTATATGGTTGGATTGCACTCTTTATATCCCCAAATCACTACTGTGAAAATTTTGGTACAAGAAATTTTTCATTTTCGTTGGTTTCAAGCTAGCCAAATTTTGTGGTGAGACTTGGCTAAGTTGGTGGTTGGTGCCAAGATTTGGGAAATTTTCAAAGTCTTGGTTTTTGAGATCAAATGGTTGGAATGCACTCTTTTATATACCCAAATAACTACTGTAAAAATTTTGGTGCAAAAAATTTTTCATTTTCGTTGGTTTTCATGCTAGCGAAGTTAGATAGTGAGCCTTGGCTAAGTTTGTCCTTGGTGCCAGGATTTGTGAAATTTTCAGAGTCTTGGTTTTTGAGATTTAATGGCTGGAATGCACTCTTTATATCACCAAATGACTACCCTAAAAGTCTTGGTGCAAGAAATTATTTATTTTGGTTGGTTTTCAAGCATGCCAAATTTTGTGGTGAGACTTGGCTAAGTTGGTGTTTGGTGCCAAGATTTGGGAAATTTTCAAAGTCTTTGTTTTTGAGATTATATGGTTGGATTGCACTCTTTATATACCCAAATCACTACTGTAAAGATTTGGTGCAAGAAATTTTTCATTTTCGTTGGTTTCAAGCTAGCCAAATTTTGTGGTGAGACTTGGCTAAGTTGGTGGTTAGTGCCAAGATTTGGGAAATTTTCAAAGTCTTTGTTTTTGAGATCAAATGGTTGGAATTTACTCTTTTATATACCCAAATAACTACTGTAAAAATTTTGGTGCAAAAATTTTCATTTTCGTTGGTTTTCATGCTAGCGAAGTTAGGTAGTGAGCCTTGGCTAAGTTTGTCCTTGGTGCCAGGATTTGTGAAATTTTCAGAGTCTTGGTTTTTGAGATTTAATGGCTGGAATGCACTCTTTATATCACCAAATGACTACCCTAAAAATCTTGGTGCAAGAAATTATTCATTTTTGTTGGTTTTCAAGTTAGCTAAATTTTGTGGTGAGACTTGGCTAAGTTGGTGTTTGCTGCCAAGATTTTGGAAATTTTCAAAGTCTTGGTTTTTTAGATTATATGGTTGGATTGCACTCTTTATATCCCCAAATCACTACTGTAAAAATTTTGGTGCAAGAAATTTTTCATTTTCGTTGGTTTTCAAGCTAGCCTAATTTTGTCGTGAGACTTGGCTAAGTTGGTGGTTGGTGCCAAGATTTTGGAAATTTTCAAAGTCTTTGTTTTTGAGATTATATGGTTGGAATGCGCTCTTTTATATACCCAAATAACTACTGTAAAAATTTTGGTGCAAGAAAATTTTCATTTTCGTTGGTTTTCAAGCTAGCGAAGTTAGGTGGTGAGACTTGGCCAAGTTTGTCCTTGGTGCCTGGATTTGTGAAATTTTCAGAGTCTTGGTTTTTTAGATTTGATTGTTGGAATGCACTCTTTATTTCACTAAATGGGTACTCTAAATATCTCGTGCAAGAAATTTTTCATTTTTGTTGGTTTTCAAGCTAGCCAATTTTGGTAAGGAGACTCGACTAAGTTGGTGGTTGGTGGCAAGATTTGGGAAATTTTCAAAGTCTTGGTTTTTGAGATTTAATGGTTGGAATGCACTCTTTATATGACCAAATGACTACCCTAAAAATCTTTGTGCAAGAAATTATTCATTTTGGATTGTTTTCAAGCTAGCTAATTTTTGTGGTTAGACTTGGCTAAGTTGGTGTTTGGTGCCAAGATTTGAGAAATTTTCAAAGTCTTGGTTTTTGAGATTATATGGTTGGATTGCACTCTTTATATCCCTAAATCACTAGTGTAAAAATTTTGGTGCTAGAAATTTTTCATTTTCGTTGGTTTTCAAGCTCGCCTAATTTTGTGGTAACACTTGGCTAAGTTGGGGGTTGGTGCCAAGATTTGGAAAATTTTCAAAGTCTTGGTTTTTGAGATTATATGGTTGGAATGCACTCTTTATATCCCAAAATAACTACTGTAAGAAATTTTGTGCAAGAAATTTTTCATTTTCGTTGGTTTTCAAACTAGCCAAATTTTATGGTGAGACTTGGCAAGTTGGTGTTTTGTGCCAAGATTTGGGAAATTTTCAAAGTCTTTGTTTTTGAGATTATATGGTTGGAATGCACTCTTTTATATACCCAAATAACTACTGTAAAAATTTTGGTGCAAGAATTTTCTCATTTTCGTTGGTTTTCGAGCTAGCGAAGTTCGGTGGTGAGACTTGGGTATGTTAGTCCTTGGTGCCAGAATTTATGAAATTTTCAGAGTCTTGGTTTTTTAGATTTTATTGTTGTAATGCAATCTTTATATCACAAAATAGCTACTCTAAAAATCTTGTGCTAGAAATTTTTCATTTTCGTTGGTTTTCAAGCCAGCCAATTTTGGTGGTGTGACTCGACTAAGTTGGTGGTTGGTGCCAAGATTTGGGAAATATACAATGTCTATGTTTTTGAGATTTAATGGTTGGAATGCACTCTTTATATCACCAAATGACTACCCTAAAAATCTTGGTGCTAGAAATTCTTCATTTAGGTTGGTTTTCAAGCTAGCTAAATTTTGTGGTGAGACTTGGCTAAGTTGGTGTTTGGTGCCAAGATTTGGGAAATTTTCAAAGTCTTGGTTTTTCAGATTATATGGTTGGATTGCACTCTTTATATCCCCAAATCACTACTGTAAAAATTTGGTGCAAGCAATTTTTCATTTTCGTTGGTTTTCAAGCTAGCGAAGTTAGGTGGTGAGACTTGGCTAAGTTTGTCCTTGGTGCCAGCATTTTTGAAATTTTCAGAGTCTTGGTTTTTTAGATTTGATTGATGGAATGCACTCTTTATATCAGAAAATAGCTACTCTAAAAATCTTGTGCAAGAAATTATTCATTTTGGTTGGTTTTCAAGATAGCCAAATTTTGTGGTAAGACTTGGCTATGTTGATGTTTGGTGCCAAGATTTGTGAAATTTTCAAAGTCTTGGTTTTTGAGATTATATGGTTGCAATGCACTCTTTATATCCCAAAATAACTACGGGAAATAATTTTGTGCAAGAAATTTTTCATTTTCGATGGTTACAAGCTAGCCAATTTTGGTAGTGAGACTCGACTAAGTTGGTGGTTGGTGCCAAGATTTGGGAAATTTTTAAAGTCTTTAATTTTGAGATTATATGGTTGTAAAGCACTCTTTTATATACCCAAAATAGCTACTCTAAAACTCTTGTCCAAGAAATTTTTCATTTTGGTTGATTTTCAAGCTAGCCAATTTTGGTGGTGTAACTCGACTAAGTTAGTGGTTGGTGCCAAGATTTAGGAAATTTACAAAGTCTCTTTTTTTGAGTTTTAATTGTTGTAATGCACTCTTTATATCACCAAATGACTACCCTAAAAATCTTGGTGCTAGAAATTCCTCATTTTGGTTGGTTTTCAAGGTAGCCAAATTTTGTGGTGAGACTTGGCTAAGTTGGTGTTTGGTGCCAAGATTTGGGAAATTTTCAAAGTCTTGGTTTTTGAGATTATATGGTTGGATTGCACTCCTTATATCCCCAAATCTCTACTGTAATAATTTTGGTGCAAGAAATTTTTCATTTTTGTTGGTTTTCAAGCTAGCCAATGTTGGTAGTGAGACTCGACTAAGTTGGTGGTTGGTGCCAAGATTTGGGAAATTTTCAGAAGTCTTGGTTTTTGAGATTTAATGGTTGGAATGCACTCTTTATATCACCAAATGAATACCCTAAAAATCTTGGTGCAAGAAATTATTCATTTTGGTTGGTTTTCAAGCTAGCCAAATTTTGTGGTGAGACTTGGCTAAGTTGGTGTTTGGTGCCAAGATTTGGGAAATTTTCAAAGTCTTGGTTTTTGAGATTATATGGTTGGATTGCACTCCTTATATCCCCAAATCTCTACTGTAATAATTTTGGTGCAAGAAATTTTTCATTTTCGTTGGTTTTCAAGCTAGCCAATTTTGGTGGTGAGACTCGACTAAGTTGGTGGTTGGTGCCAAGATTTGGGAAATTTTCAAAGTCTTGGTTTTTGAGATTTAATGATTGGAATGCACTCTTTATTTCACCAAATGACTACCCTAAAAATCTTGGTGCAAGAAATTATTCATTTTGGTTGGTTTTCAAGCTAGCCAAATTTTGTGGTGAGACTTGGCTAAGTTCGTATTTGGTGCCAAGATTTGGGAAATTTTCAAAGTCCATGTTTTTGAGATTATATGAATGGATTGCACTCTTTAGATCCCCAAATAACTACTGTAAAAATTTTGGCGCAAGAAATTTTTCATTTTCGTTGGTTTTCAAGCTAGCCATATTTTGTGGTGAGACTTGCCTAAATTGGTCGTTGGTGCCAAGATTTGGAAAATTTTCAAAGTCTTAGTTTTTGAGATTATATGGTTGTTTTTCACTCTTTATATCCCCAAATGACTACTGTGAAAATTTTGTTGCAAGAAATATTTCATTTTCGTTGGTTTTCAAGCTAGCCAAATTTTATGGTGAGACTTGCCTAAGTTGGTGGTTGGTGCCAAGATTTGGGAAATTTTCAAAGTCTTGGTTTTTGAGATTATATGGTGTGATTGCACTCTTTCTTTCCCCAAATCACTACTGTCAAAATTTGGTGCAAGAAATTTTTCATTTTCGTTGGTGTTCAAGCTAGCGAAGTTAGGTGGTGAGACTTGGCTAAGTTTGTCCTTGGTGCCAGGATTTGTGAAATTTTCAGAGTCCTCGTTTTTTAGATTTGATTGTTGGATTGCACTCTTTATATCACGAAATAGCTACTCTAAAAATCTTGTGCAAGAAAGTTTTCATTTTGGTTGGTTTTAAAGCTAGCCAATTTTGGTGGTGAGACTCGACTAAGTTGGTGGTTGGTGCCAAGATTTGGGAAATTTTTGAACTCTTGGTTTTTGAGATTATATTGTTGGATTACACTCTTTATATCCCCAAATCACTACTGTAATAATTTTGGTGCAAGAAATTTTTCATTTTCGTTGGTTTTCAAGCTAGCCAAATTTATTGGTGAGACTTGGCTAAGTTGGTGGTTGGTGCCAAGATTTGGAAAATTTTCAAAGTCTTTGGTTTTGAGATTATATGGTTGGAAAGCACACTTTTATATACCCAAATAACGACTGTAAAAATTTTGTGCACGAATTTTTTCATTTTTGTTGGTTTTCAAGAGAGCGAAGTTCGGTGGTGAGACTCGGCTAAGTTTGTCCTTGGTGCCAAATTTGTGAAATTTTCAAAGTGTTGGTTTTTGAGATTATATAGTTGGATTGCACTCTTTATATCCCCAAATCAGTACTGTAATAATTTTGGTGTAAGAAATTTTTCATTTCGGTTGGTTTTCAAGCTAACCAATTTTTGTGGTGTGTCTCGACTAAGTTGATGGTTGGAGCCAAGATTTGGGAAATTTACAAAGTTTTTTTTTTTAGATTTAAGGGTTGGAATACACTCTTTATATCACCAAATGACTACCCTAAAAATCTTGGTGCTAGAAATTCTCCATTTTGGTTGGTTTTCAAGCTAGCCAAATTTTGTGGTGAGGCTTGGCTAAGTTTGTGTTTGGTGCCAAGATTTGGGAAATTTTCAAAGTCTTGGTTTTTGAGATTATATGGTTGGAAAGAAATCTTTTATATACCCAAATAACTACTATAAAAACTTTGGTGCAAGAAATTTTTCATTTTCGTTGGTTTTCAAGCTAGCCAAACTTTATGGTGAGACTTGCCTAAGTTGGTGGTTGGTGCCAAGATTTGAGAAATTTTCAAAGTCTTGGTTTTTGAGATTTTATGGTTGGAATGCACTCTTTTGTATACCCAAATAACTACTGTAAAAATTTTGGTGCAAAAAATTTTCCATTTTCGTTGGTTTTCAAGCTAGGGAAGTTAGGTGGTGAGACTTGGCTAAGTTTGTCCTTGGTGCCAGGATTTGTGAATTTTTCAGAGTCTTGGTTTTTTAGATTTGATTGTTGGAATGCACTCTTTATATCACCAAATAGCTAATCTTAAAATCTTGTGCAAGAAATTTTTCATTTTGGTTGGTTTTCAAGCTAGCCAATTTTAGTGGTGAGACTCGACTAAGTTGGTGGTTGGTGCCAAGATTTGGAAAATTTTCAAAGTCTTGGTTTTTGAGATTATATGGTTGGAATGCACTCTTCATATCCCCAAATGACTACTGTAAAAATATTGGTGCAAGAAATTTTTCATTTTCGTTGGTTTTCAATCTAGCGAATTTAGGAGGTTAGACTTGCTAAGTTTGTCCTTGGTGCCAGGATTTGTAAAATTTCAGAATCTTGGTTTTTTAGATTTGATTGTTGGAATGCACTCTTTATATCACCAAATGGCTACTCTAAAAATCTCGTGCAAGAAATTTTTCATTTTGGCTGGTTTTAAAGCTAGCCAATTTTGGTGGTGAGACTTGGCTAAGTTTGTCCTTGGTACCAGGATTTTTGATATTTTCAGTCTTGGTTTTTTAGATTTGATTGTTGGAATGCACTCTTTATATCACCAAATAGGTACTCTAAAAATCTTCTGCAAGAAATTTTTCATTTTGGCTGGTTTTAAAGCTAGCCAATTTTGGTGGTTAGACTCGACTAAGTTGGTGGTTGGTGCCAAGATTTGAGAAATTTTCAAAGTCTTGGTTTTTGAGATTTAATGGTTGGATTGCACTCTTTATATCCCAATATGACTACTGTGGAAATTTTGTTACAAGAAATTTTTCATTTTCGTTGGTTTTCAAGCTAGCCAAATTTTATGGTGAGAGTTGCCTAAGTTGGTGGATGGTGCCAAGATTTGGGAAATTTTCAAAGTCTTGGTTTTTGAGATTATATGGTTAGAATGCACTATTTTATATACCCAAATATCTACTCTAAAAATTTTGGTGCAAGAAATTTTTAATTTTCGTTGGTTTTCAAGCTAGGGAAGTTAGGTGGTGAGACTTGGCTAAGTTTGTCCTTGGTGCCCGGATTTGTGAAATTTTCAGAGTCTTGGTTTTTAAGATTTGATTGTTGGAATGCACTCTTTATATCACCAAATGACTGATGTAAAAATCTTGGTGCAAGAAATTTATCAAATGGGATGGTTTTCAAGCTAGCTTAATGGGTGCGTGGTGCAACAAAGATTTGCTAAATTTTGAAAGTGTTTGTTTTTGAGATTTAATGGTTGGAATGCATTCTTTATATCACCAAATGACTAATGTAAAAATCTTGGTGCTTGAAAATTTTTATTTTGGTTGGTTTTCAAGATGGCGAAATTTGGTGGTGACACATAGCTAAGTTTGTGCTTGGTGCCAAGATTTTGGAAATTTTCAGAGTCTTGGTTTTTGAGATTTAATGGTTGGAATACACTCTTTATATCACCAAATGACTGATGTAAAAATCTTGGTGCAAAAAGTTTTTCATATGGTATGGTCTTAAATCTAGCTTAATGGGTGCGTGGTGCAACAAAGATTTGGTAAATTTTCAAAGTGTTGGTTTTTTAGATTTAATAAATGGAATGGACTCTTTATATCACCAAATGACAAATGTAAAAATCTTGGTGCAGTAAAAATTTTATTTTGGTTGGTTTTCAAGCTGGCCAAATTTGGTAGTGAGACTGAGCTACGTTTTGTGCTTGGTGCCAAGATTTGGGAAATTTTCAAATTCTTCATTTTTAAGATTTAATTTTTGGAATGCACTCTTTATATCACCAAATTACTGATGTAAAAAGCTTGGTGCAAGAAATGTTTCATTTCGAATGGTTTTCAAGCTAGCTTAATGGGTGCGTGGAGCAAAGATTTGGTAAATTTTCAAAGTCTTGGTTTTTGAGATTTAATGGTTGGAATGCAGTCTTTTGTATCGACAAATGACTAATGTAAAAATCTTGGTGCATGAAATTTTTTATTTTGGTTGGTTTTCAAGCTGGCCAATTTGGTGGTGAGACATAGCTAAGTTGGTGCTTGGTTCCAAGATTTTGGAAATTTTCAGAGTCTTGGTTTTTGTGATTTGATGTTTGGAATGGACTCTTTATATCCGAAAATAGCTACTATAAAAATCTTGTTCAAGAAATTTTTCGTTTTGGTTTGTTTTAAAGCTAGCCAATTTTGGTGGTGAGACTTAGCTAAGTTGGTCCTTGGTGCAAAGATTTTGGAAATTTTCAGAAACTTGGTTTTTGAGATTTGATGTTTGGAATGCACTCTTTATATCCCAAAATGGCTACTCTAAAAATCTTGTTCAAGAAATTTTTCATTTTGGTTGGTTTTCATGCTAGCCAATTGTGATGGTGAGACTTAGCTACGTTTGGGCTTGGTGCCAAGATTTGGGAAATTTTCAAAGTCTTCGTTTTTGAGATTTAATGGTTGGAATGCACTCTTTATATCACCAAATGACTGATGTAAAAATCTTGGTGCAAGAAATTTTTCATTTGGGATGGTTTTCAAGCTAGCTTAATGGGTGCGTGATGCAAAGATTTGGTAAATTTTCAAAGTCTTGGTTTTTGAGATTTAATGGTTGGAATGCACTCTTTATATCGCAAAATGACTAATGTAAAAATCTTGGTGCAATAAATTTTTTATTTTGTTTGGTTTTCAAGCTGGCCAAATTTGGTGGTGACACATAGCTAAGTTGGTGTTTGGTACCAGTATTTTGGAAATTTTCAGATTCTTGGTTTTTGAGATTTGATGGTTTGAATACACTTTTTATATCCAAAAATAGTTACAATTAAAATGTTGTTCCAGAAATTTTTCGTTTTGGTTGGTTTTCAAGCTAGCCAATTTTGGTGGTGAGACTTGGCTAAGTTGCTGCTTGGTGCCAATATTTTTGAAATTTTCAGAGACTTGGTTTAATAGATTTGATGGTTGGAATGGACTCTTTATATTCTAAAATGGCTACTATGAAAATCTTGTTCAAGAAATTTTTAATTTTGGTTGGTTTTCAAGCTAACCAATTTTGATGGTGAGACTTAGCTACATTTGTGCTTGGTACCAAGATTTGGGAAATTTTCAAAGTCTTCGTTTTTTTGATTTAATGGTTGGAATGCACTCTTTATATATAATATCCAAATGACTGATGTTAAAATCTTGGTGCAAAAAAGTTTTCATTTGGGATGGTTTTCAAGCTAGCATAATGGGTGCGTGATGCAAAGATTTGGTAAATTTTCAAAGTCTCTGTTTTTTAGATTTAATGGTTGGAATGCAGTCTTTATATCGACAAATGAATAATGTAAAAATCTTGGTGCATGAAATTTTTTATTTTGGTTGGTTTTCAAGCTGGCAAATTTGGTGGTGAGACATAGCTAAGTTGGTGCTTGGTTCCAAGATTTTGGAAATTTTCAGACTCTTGGTTTTTGTGATTTGATGTTTGGAATGGAATCTTTATATCCGAAAATAGCTACTATAAAAATCTTGTTCAAGAAATTTTTCGTTTTGGTTTGTTTTAAAGCTAGCCAATTTTGGTGGTGAGACTTAGCTAAGTTGGTCCTTGGTGCAAAGATTTTGGAAATTTTCAGAAACTTGGTTTTTGAGATTTGATGGTTGGAATGCACTCTTTATATCCCAAAATGGCTACTCTAAAAATATTGTTCAAGAAATCTTTCATTTTGGTTGGTTTTCATGCTAGCCAATTTTGATGGTGAGACTTAGCTACGTTTGGGCTTGGTGCCAAGATTTGGGAAATTTTCAAAGTCTTCGTTTTTGAGATTTAATGGTTTGAATGCACTCTTTATATCACCAAATGACTGATGTAAAAATCTTGGTGCAAGAAATTTTTCATTTGGGATGGTTTTCAAGCTAGCTTAATGGGTGCGTGATGCAAAGATTTGGTAAATTTTCAAAGTCTTGGTTTTTGAGATTTAATGGTTGGAATGCACTCTTTATATCACAAAATGACTAATGTAAAAATCTTGGTGCAATAAATTTTTTATTTTGTTTGGTTTTCAAGCTGGCCAAATTTGGTGGTGACACATAGCTAAGTTAGTGTTTGGTGCCAGTATTTTGGAAATTTTCAGATTCTTGGTTTTTGAGATTTGATGGTTTTAATACACTTTTTATATCCAAAAATAGTTACTATTAAAATGTTGTTCAAGAAATTTTTCGTTTTGGTTGGTTTTCAAGCTAGCCAATTTTGGTGGTGAGACTTAGCTACGTTTGTTCTTGGTGCCAATATTTGGGAAATTTTTAAAGTCTTCGTTTTTGCGATTTAATGGTTGGAATGCACTCTTTATATCACCAAATGACTGATGTAAAAATCTTGGTGCAAAAAAGTTTTCATTTGGGATGGTTTTCCAGCTAGCTTAATGGGTGCGTGGTGCAAAGATTTGGTAAATTTTCAAACTCTTGGTTTTTGAGATTTAATGGTTGGAATGCACTCTTTATATCACAAAATGACTAATGTAAAAATCTTGGTGCAATAAATTTTTTATTTTGTTTGGTTTTCAAGATGGCCAAATTTGGTGGTGAGACATAGCTAAGTTGGTGCTTGGTGCAAGGATTTTGGAAATTTTAAGAGTCTTGGATTTTGAGATTTGATGGTTGAATGCACTATTTATATCCCAAAATAGCTACTATAAAAATCTTGTTCAAGAAATTTTTTGTTTTGGTTAGTTTTCAAACTAGCCAATTTTGATGGTGAGACTTAGCTACGTTTGTGCTTCGTGCCAAGATTTTGGAAATTTTCAGAGACTTGGTTTTTGAGATTTGATGGTTGGAATGCACTCTTTATATCCCAAAATGGCTACTCTAAAAACGTGTTCAAAAAATTTTTCATTGTGGTTGGTTTTCATGCTAGTCAATTTTGATGGTGAGACTTAGCTATGTTTGTGCTTGGTGCCAAGATTTGGGAAATTTTCAAAGTCTTCGTTTTAGAGATTTAATGGTTGGAATGCACTCTTTATATCACCAAATGACTGATGTAAAAATCTTGGTGCAAGAAATTTTTCATTTGGGATGGTTTTCAAGCTAGCTTAATGGGTGCGTGATGCAAAGATTTGGTAAATTTTCAAAGTCTTGGTTTTTGAGATTTAATGGTTGGAATGCACTCTTTATATCGCAAAATGACTAATGTAAAAATCTTGGTGCAATAAATTTTTTATTTTGTTTGGTTTTCAAGCTGGCCAAATTTGGTGGTGACACATAGCTAAGTTGGTGTTTGGTACCAGTATTTTGGAAATTTTCAGATTCTTGGTTTTTGAGATTTGATGGTTTGAATACACTTTTTATATCCAAAAGTAGTTACTATTAAAATGTTGTTCAAGAAATTTTTCGTTTTGGTTGGTTTTCAAGCTAGCCAATTTTGGTGGTGAGACTTAGCTAAGTTGCTGCTTGGTGCCAATATTTTTGAAATTTTTAGAGACTTGATTTAATAGATTTGATGGTTGGAATGGACTCTTTATATTCTAAAATGGCTACTATGAAAATCTTGTTCAAGAAATTTTTAATTTTGGTTGGTTTTCAAGCTAACCAATTTTGATGGTGAGACTTAGCTACATTTGTGCTTGGTACCAAGATTTGGGAAATTTTCAAAGTCTTCGTTTTTTTGATTTAATGGTTGGAATGCACTCTTTATATATAATATCCAAATGACTGATGTTAAAATCTTGGTGCAAAAAAGTTTTCATTTGGGATGGTTTTCAAGCTAGCATAATGGGTGCGTGATGCAAAGATTTGGTAATTTTCAAAGTCTCTGTTTTTTAGATTTAATGGTTGGAATGCAGTCTTTATATCGACAAATGACTAATGTAAAAATCTTGGTGCATGAAATTTTTTATTTTGGTTGGTTTTCAAGCTGGCCAAATTTGGTGGTGAGACATAGCTAAGTTGGTGCTTGGTTCCCAGATTTTGGAAATTTTCAGAGTCTTGGTTTTTGTGATTTGATGTTTGGAATGGACTCTTTATATCCGAAAATAGATGCTATAAAAATCTTGTTCAAGAAATTTTTCGTTTTGGTTTGTTTTAAAGCTAGCCAATTTTGGTGTGAGACTTAGCTAAGTTGGTCCTTGGTGCAAAGATTTTGGAAATTTTCGGAAACTTGGTTTTTGAGATTTGATGGTTGGAATGTATTCTTTATATCCCAAAATGGCTACTCTAAAAATCTTGTTCAAGAAATTTTTCATTTTGGTTGGTTTTCATGCTAGCCAATTTTGATGGTGAGACTTAGCTACGTTTGGGCTTGGTGCCAAGATTTGGGAAATTTTCAAAGTCTTCGTTTTTGAGATTTAATGGTTGGAATGCATTCTTTATATCACCAAATGACTCATGTAAAAATCTTGGTGCAAGAAATTTTTCATTTGGGATGGTGTTCAAGCTAGCTTAATGGGTGCGTGATGCAAAGATTTGGTAAATTTTCAAAGTCTTGGTTTTTGAGATTTAATGGTTGGAATGCACTCTTTATATCGCAAAATGACTAATGTAAAAATCTTGGTGCAATAAATTTTTTATTTTGTTTGGTTTTCAAGCTGGCCAAATTTGGTGGTGACACATAGCTAAGTTGGTGTTTGGTACCAGTATTTTGGAAATTTTCAGATTCTTGGTTTTTGAGATTTGATGGTTTGAATACACTTTTTATATCCAAAAATAGTTACTATTAAAGTGTTGTTCAAGAAATTTTTCGTTTTGGTTGGTTTTCAAGCTAGCCAATTTTGGTGGTGAGACTTAGCTAAGTTGCTGCTTGCTGCCAATATTTTTGAAATTTTCAGAGACTTGGTTTAATAGATTTTGATGGTTGGAATGGACTCTTTATATTCTAAAATGGCTACTATGAAAATCTTGTTCAAGAAATTTTTAATTTTGGTTGGTTTTCAAGCTAACCAATTTTGATGGTGAGACTTAGCTACATTTGTGCTTGGTACCAAGATTTGGGAAATTTTCAAAGTCTTCGTTTTTTTGATTTAATGGTTGGAATGCACTCTTTATATATAATATCCAAATGACTGATGTTAAAATCTTGGTGCAAAAAAGTTTTCATTTGGGATGGTTTTCAAGCTAGCATAATGGGTGCGTGATGCAAAGATTTGGTAATTTTTCAAAGTCTCTGTTTTTTAGATTTAATGGTTGGAATGCAGTCTTTATATCGACAAATGACTAATGTAAAAATCTTGGTGCATGAAATTTTTTATTTTGGTTGGTTTTCAAGCTGGCCAAACTTAGTGGTGAGACATAGCTAAGTTGGTGCTTGGTTCCCAGATTTTGGAAATTTTCAGAGTCTTTGTCTTTGTGATTTGATGTTTGGAATGGACTCTTTATATCCGAAAATAGCTGCTATAAAAATCTTGTTCAAGAAATTTTTCGTTTTGGTTTGTTTTAAAGCTAGCCAATTTTGGTGGTGAGACTTAGCTAAGTTGGTCCTTGGTGCAAAGATTTTGGAAATTTTCGGAAACTTGGTTTTTGAGATTTGATGGTTGGAATGTACTCTTTATATCCCAAAATGGCTACTCTAAAAATCTTGTTCAAGAAATTTTTCATTTTGGTTGGTTTTCATGCTAGCCAATTTTGATGGTGAGACTTAGCTACGTTTGGGCTTGGTGCCAAGATTTGGGAAATTTTCAAAGTCTTCGTTTTTGAGATTTAATGGTTGGAATGCACTCTTTATATCACCAAATGACTGATGTAAAAATCTTGGTGCAAGAAATTTTTCATTGGGATGGTTTTCAAGCTAGCTTAATGGGTGCGTGATGCAAAGATTTGGTAAATTTTCAAAGTCTTGGTTTTTGAGATTTAATGGTTGGAATGCACTCTTTATATCGCAAAATGACTGATGTAAAATTCTTGGTGCAATAAATTTTTTATTTTGTTTGGTTTTCAAGCTGGCCAAATTTGGTGGTGACACATAGCTAAGTTGGTGTTTGGTACCAGTATTTTGGAAATTTTCAGATTCTTGGTTTTTGAGATTTGATGGTTTGAATACACTTTTTATATCCAAAAATAGTTACTATTAAAGTGTTGTTCAAGAAATTTTTCGTTTTGGTTGGTTTTCAAGCTAGCCAATTTTGGTGGTGAGACTTAGCTAAGTTGCTGCTTGCTGCCAATATTTTTGAAATTTTCAGAGACTTGGTTTAATAGATTTTGATGGTTGGAATGGACTCTTTATATTCTAAAATGGCTACTATGAAAATCTTGTTCAAGAAATTTTTAATTTTGGTTGGTTTTCAAGCTAACCAATTTTGATGGTGAGACTTAGCTACATTTGTGCTTGGTACCAAGATTTGGGAAATTTTCAAAGTCTTCGTTTTTTTGATTTAATGGTTGGAATGCACTCTTTATATATAATATCCAAATGACTGATGTTAAAATCTTGGTGCAAAAAAGTTTTCATTTGGGATGGTTTTCAAGCTAGCATAATGGGTGCGTGATGCAAAGATTTGGTAAATTTTCAAAGTCTCTGTTTTTTAGATTTAATGGTTGGAATGCAGTCTTTATATCGACAAATGACTAATGTAAAAATCTTGGTGCATGAAATTTTTTATTTTGGTTGGTTTTCAAGCTGGCCAAACTTAGTGGTGAGACATAGCTAAGTTGGTGCTTGGTTCCCAGATTTTGGAAATTTTCAGAGTCTTTGTCTTTGTGATTTGATGTTTGGAATGGACTCTTTATATCCGAAAATAGCTGCTATAAAAATCTTGTTCAAGAAATTTTTCGTTTTGGTTTGTTTTAAAGCTAGCCAATTTTGGTGGTGAGACTTAGCTAAGTTGGTCCTTGGTGCAAAGATTTTGGAAATTTTCGGAAACTTGGTTTTTGAGATTTGATGGTTGGAATGTACTCTTTATATCCCAAAATGGCTACTCTAAAAATCTTGTTCAAGAAATTTTTCATTTTGGTTGGTTTTCATGCTAGCCAATTTTGATGGTGAGACGTACCTACGTTTGTGCTTGGTGCCAAGATTTGGGAAATTTTCAAAGTCTTCGTTTTTGAGATTTAATGGTTGGAATGCACTCTTTATATCACCAAATGACTGATGTAAAAATCTTGGTGCAAGAAATTTTTCATTTGGGATGGTTTTCAAGCTAGCTTAATGGGTGCGTGATGCAAAGATTTGGTAAATTTTCAAAGTCTTGGTTTTTGAGATTTAATGGTTGGAATGCACTCTTTATATCGCAAAATGACTAATGTAAAATTCTTGGTGCAATAAATTTTTTATTTTATTTGGTTTTCAAGCTGGCCAAATTTGGTGGTGAGACATAGCTAAGTTGGTGCTTGGTTCCAAGATTTTGGAAATTTTCAGAGTCTTGGTTTTTGTGATTTGATGTTTGGAATGGACTCTTTATATCCGAAAATAGCTGCTATAAAAATCTTGTTCAAGTAATTTTTCGTTTTGGTTTGTTTTAAAGCTAGCCAATTTTGGTGGTGAGACTTAGCTAAGTTGGTCCTTGGTGCAAAGATTTTGGAAATTTTCGGAAACTTGGTTTTTGAGATTTGATGGTTGGAATGTACTCTTTATATCCCAAAATGGCTACTCTAAAAATCTTGTTCAAGAAATTTTTCATTTTGGTTGGTTTTCATGCTAGCCAATTTTGATGGTGAGACGTAGCTACGTTTGTGCTTGGTGCCAAGATTTGGGAAATTTTCAAAGTCTTCGTTTTTGAGATTTAATGGTTGGAATGCACTCTTTATATCACCAAATGACTGATGTAAAAATCTTGGTGCAAGAAATTTTTCATTAGGGATGGTTTTCAAGCTAGCTTAATGGGTGCGTGATGCAAAGATTTGGTAAATTTTCAAAGTCTTGGTTTTTGAGATTTAATGGTTGGAATGCACTCTTTATATCGCAAAATGACTAATGTAAAAATCTTGGTGCAATAAATTTTTATTTTATTTGGTTTTCAAGCTGGCCAAATTTGGTGGTGACACATAGCTAAGTTGGTGTTTGGTGCCAGTATTTTGGAAATTTTCAGATTCTTGGTTTTTGAGATTTGATGGTTTGAATACACTTTTTTTATCCAAAAATAGTTACTATTAAAATGTTGTTCAAGAAATTTTTCGTTTTGGTTGGTTTTCAAGCTAGCCAATTTTGGTGTTGAGACTTAGCTAAGTTGCTGCTTGGTGCCAATATTTTTGAAATTTTCAGAGACTTGGTTTAATAGATTTGATGGTTGGAATGGACTCTTTATATTCTAAAATGGCTGCTATGAAAATCTTGTTCAAGAAATTTTTCATTTTGGTTGCTTTTCAAGCTAACCAATTTTGATGGTGAGACTTAGCTACATTTGTGCATGGTGCCAAGATTTGGGAAATTTTCAAAGTCATCGTTTTTTTGATTTAATGGTTGGAATGCACTCTTTAGATCTCCAAATGACTGATGATAAAATCTTGGTGCAAAAAAGTTTTCATTTAGGATGGTTTTCAAGCTAACATAATGGGTGCGTGATGCAAAGATTTGGTAAATTTTCAAAGTCTCTGTTTTTTAGATTTAATGGTTGGAATGCAGTCTTTATATCGACAAATGACTAATGTAAAAATCTTGGTGCATGAAATTTTTTATTTTGGTTGGTTTTCAAACTGGCCAAATTTGGTGGTGAGACATAGCTAAGTTGGTGCTTGGTTCCCAGATTTTGGAAATTTTCAGAGTCTTGGTTTTTGTGATTTGATGTTTGGAATGGACTCTTTATATCCGAAAATAGCTGCTATAAAAATCTTGTTCAAGAACTTTTTCGTTTTGGTTTGTTTCAAAACTAGCCAATTTTGGTGGTGAGACTTAGCTAAGTTGGTCCTTGGTGCAAAGATTTTGGAAATTTTCAGAAACTTGGTTTTTGAGATTTGATGGTTGGAATGCACTCTTTATATCCCAAAATGGCTACTCTAAAAATCTTGTTCAAGAAATTTTTCATTTTGGTTGGTTTTCATGCTAGCCAATTTTGATGGTGAGACGTAGCTACGTTCGTGCTTGGTGCCAAGATTTGGGAAATTTTCAAAGTCTTCGTTTTTGAGATTTAATGGTTGGAATGCACTCTTTATATCACCAAATGACTGATGTAAAAATCTTGGTGCAAGAAATTTTTCATTTGGGATGGTTTTCAAGCTAGCTTAATGGGTGCGTGATGCAAAGATTTGGTAAATTTTCAAAGTCTTGGTTTTTGAGATTTAATGGTTGTTATGCACTCTTTATATCACAAAATGACTAATGTAAAAATCTTGGTGATGGTGGTGGTGGTGGTGGTGGTTGTGGTGGTGGTGGTTGGGTGGTGGTAGTGGTTGTGGTGGTGGTGGTGGTGGTGGTGGTGGTGATGGTTGTGGTTGTGGTGGTGGTATTGGTGGTGGTGGTGTTAGTGGTGGAGGTGGTGGGGGTGGTGGTGGTCGTGGTGGTTGTGGTGGTGGTGGTAGTGGTAGTGGTGGTGGTGGCGACAGCAGGGATGGTGTTGATGGAGGTGGTGGTGGTTGTTGTGGTGGTATTGGTGGTAGTGGTGTTAGTGGTGGAGGTGGTGGTTGTGGTGGTGGTGGTAGTGGTGGTTGTGGTGGTGGTGGTGGTGTTGGTGGTGGCAGCGACGACGGTGGTATTGGTTGTGGTTGTGGTGGTGGTGATGGTGGTGCTTGTGGTAGTGGTGGTGGTGGTGTTAGTGGTGGAGGTGGTGGGGGTGGTGGTGGTGTTAGTGGTGGAGGTGGTGGTAGTGGTGGTGGTGGTGGTGTTGGTGTTGGCGGCGGCGACGGTGGTGGTGGTTGTGGTGGTGGTGGTGGTGGTGGTGGTGGTTGTGGTGGTGGTAGTGGTGGTGGTGGTGTTAGTGGTGCAGGTGGTTGGGGTGGTCGTGGTCGTGGTGGTTGTGGTGGTGGTAGTGGTGGTGGTAGGGATAGTCGTTGAGGTGGTGGTGGTAGTAGTGGTTGTGGTAGTTGTGGTGGTGGTGGTGGTGATGGTGGTGGTGGTGGTGGTGGTAGCGGCATTGATGGTGTTGGTCGTGGTGGTGGTGGGGGTAGTGGTATTTGTGGTGGAGTGGTGGTGGTGGTGGTGGGGTTGGTGGTGGTGGTGGCGGTGGTTATGGTGGTTGTGGTGGTGGTGGTGGTGGTGGTGGTTGTGGTGGTGGTGGTGGTGGTTGTGGAGGTGGTAGTGGTGGTGGTGGTGTTAGTGGTTGAGGTGGTGGTAGTGGTGGTGGTGGTGTTAGTGGTGGAGGTGGTGGGGGTGGTGGTGGTGTTAGTGGTGGAGGTGGTGGTAGTGGTGGTGGTGGTGGTGTTGGTGTTGGCGGCGGCGACGGTGGTGGTAGTTGTGGTGGTGGTGGTGGTGGTGGTGGTTGTGGTGGTGGTAGTGGTGGTGGTGGTGTTAGTGGTGGAGGTGGTTGGGGTGGTCGTGGTCGTGGTGGTTGTGGTGGTGGTAGTGGTTGTGGTGGTGTTAGTGGTTGAGGTGGTGGTAGTGGTGGTGGTGGTGTTAGTGGTTGGGGTGGTGGTGGTGGTGGTGGTTGTGGTAGTGGTGGTGGTGGTTGTGGTGGTGGTAGTGGTGGTGGTGTTAGTGATGGACGTGGTGGTGGTGGTGGTTGTGGTTGTGTTTGTGTTGGTGATGTCGACAGCAGCGGTGGTGGTGGTTGTTGTGCGGGTGGTGGTGGTGGTTGTTGTGCGGGTGGTGGTGGTGGCGGAAGTGGTGCTAGTAGTGGTGGTCGTTGTGGTGGTGGTGGTGGTGGTGGTGGTGGTGGTTGGGGTGGTGATGGTGGTGGTGGTAGTGGTAGTGGTGGTGGTGGCGGTAATGGTGCTAGTAGTGGTGGTGGTTGTGGTGGTGGTGGTGGTGGTGGTGGTGGTGGTGCTTGTGGTAGTGGTGGTGGTGGTGTTAGTGGTGGAGGTGGTGGGGGTGGTGGTGCTGTTAGTGGTGGAGGTGGTGGTAGTGGTGGTGGTGGTGGTGTTGGTGTTGGCGGCGGCGACGGTGGTGGTAGTTGTGGTGGTGGTGGTGGTGGTGGTGGTGGTTGTGGTGGTGGTAGTGGTGGTGGTGGTGTTAGTGGTGGAGGTGGTTGGGTGGTCGTGGTCGTGGTGGTTGTGGTGGTGGTAGTGGTGGTGGTAGGGTTAGTGGTTGAGGTGGTGGTGGTAGTAGTGGTTGTGGTGGTTGTGGTGGTTGTGGTGGTGGTGGTGGTGATGGTGGTGGTGGTGGTGGTGGCAGCGGCATTGATGGTGTTGGTCGTGGTGGTGGTGGTGGTAGTGGTATTTGTGGTGGAGTGGTGGTGGTGGTGGTGGGGTTGGTGGTGCTGGTGGCGGTGGTTATGGTGGTTGTGGTGGTGGTGGTGGTGGTGGTGGTGGTGGTTGTGGTGGTGGTGGTGGTGGTTGTGGAGGTGGTAGTGGTGGTGGTGGTGTTAGTGGTTGAGGTGGTGGTAGTGGTGGTGGTGGTGTTAGTGGTGGAGGTGGTGGGGGTGGTGGTGGTGTTAGTGGTGGAGGTGGTGGTAGTGGTGGTGGTGGTGGTGTTGGTGTTGGCGGCGGCGGCGGTGGTGGTAGTTGTGGTGGTGGTGGTGGTGGTGGTGGTGGTTGTGGTGGTGGTAGTGGTGGTGGTGGTGTTAGTGGTGGAGGTGGTTGGGGTGGTCGTGGTCGTGGTGGTTGTGGTGGTGGTAGTGGTGGTGGTAGGGTTAGTGGTTGAGGTGGTGGTGGTAGTAGTGGTTGTGGTGGTTGTGATGGTTGTGGTGGTGGTGGTGGTGATGGTGGTGGTGGTGGTGGTGGCAGCGGCATTGATGGTGTTGGTCGTGGTGGTGGTGGTGGTAGTGGTATTTGTGGTGGAGTGGTGGTGGTGGTGGTGGGGTTGGTGGTGGTGGTGGCGGTGGTTATGGTGGTTGTGGTGGTGGTGGTGGTGGTGGTGGTGGTGGTTGTGGTGGTGGTGGTGGTGGTTGTGGAGGTGGTAGTGGTGGTGGTGGTGTTAGTGGTTGAGGTGGTGGTAGTGGTGGTGGTGGTGTTAGTGGTGGACGTGGTGGTGGTGGTGGTTGTGGTTGTGGTTGTGTTGGTGATGTCGACGGCAGCGGTGGTGGTGGTTGTGGTTGTGGTGGTGGTAGTGGTGGTGGTGTCGACGACAGCGATGGTGTTGATGGAGGTGGTGGTGGTTGTGCTGGTGGTTGTGGTAGTGGTATTGGTGGTGGTGGTGTTAGTGGTGGAGGTGGTGGTGGTGGTGGTGGTGGTGGTGGTTGTGTGGTGGTAGTGATTGTGTTGGTGGTGTTAGTGGTAGAGGTGGTGGTGGTAGTGGTGGTGGTGGTGGTGGTTGTGGTTGTGTTGGTGATGGTTGTGGTGGTGGTGGCGGCGACAGTGGTGGTGGTGGTGGTTGTGGGGGTGGTGGTGGTAGTGGTGGTGGTGGCAACGGCAGCGATGGTGTTGATGGAGGTGGTGGTGGTTGTGGTGGTGGTATTGGTGGTGATGGTGTTAGTGGTGCAGGTGGTGGTGGTGGTGGTGGTGGCGTTGGTGGTGGCAGCAACCACGGTGGTAATGGTTGTGGTGGTGGTGGTGGTGATGGTGGTGGCAGCGGCATTGATGGTGTTGGTCGTGGTGGTGGTGGTGGTAGTGGTATTTGTGGTGGAGTGGTGGTGGTGGTGGGGTTGGTGATGGCGGCGGCGGTGGTTGTGGTGGATGTGGTGGTGGTGGTGGTGGTGGTGGTGGTGGTTGTGGTGGTGGTGGTGGTGGTTGTGATGGTGGTAGTGGTGGTGGTGGTGTTAGTGGTTGAGGTGGTGGTAGTGGTGGTGGTGGTGGTGGTGGTTGTGGTGGTGGTTGTGGTAGTGGTGGTGGTGGTTGTGGTGGTGGTAGTGGTGGTGGTGTTAATGGTGGACGTGGTGGTGGTGGTGGTTGTGGTTGTGTTTGTGTTGGTGATGTCGACGGCAGCGGTGGTGGTGGTTGTTGTGCGGGTGGTGGTGGTAATGGTGGTGGTAGTGGTGGTGGTGGCGGTAGTGGTGCTAGTAGTGGTGGTCGTTGTGGTGGTGGTGGTGGTGGTGGTGGTTGGGGTGGTGATGGTGGTGGTGGTACTGGTAGTGGTGGTGGTGGCAGTAGTGGTGCTAGTAGTGGTGGTGGTTGTGGTGGTGGTGGTGGTGGTGGTGGTTGGGGTGGTGATGGTGGTAGTGGTGGCGACAACAACGATGGTGTTGATGGAGGTGGTGGTGGTTGTGGTGGTGGTGTTGGTGGTAGTGGTGTTAGTGCTGGAGGTGGTGGTGGTGGTGGTGGTGGTAGTGCTGGTGGTGATGGTGGTGGTGGTGTTGGTGGTGGCAGCGACGACGGTGGTAGTGGTTGTGGTGGTGGTGGTGGTGGTGGTGGTGGTGGTTGTGGTTGTGGTGGTGGTATTGGTGGTGGTGGTGTTAGTGGTGGAGGTGGTGGGGGTGGTGGTGGTCGTGGTGGTTGTGGTGGTGGTGGTAGTGGAAGTGGTGGTGGTGGCGACAGCAGGGATGGTGTTGATGGAGGTGGTGGTGGTTGTTGTGGTGGTATTGGTGGTAGTGGTGTTAGTGGTGGAGGTGGTGGTGGTGGTGGTGGTGGTGGTAGTGGTGGTTGTAGTGGTGGTGGTGGTGTTGGTGGTGGCAGCGACGGCGGTGGTAGTGGTTGTGGTGGTGGTGATGGTGATGGTGGTGCTTGTGGTAGTGGTGGTGGTGGTGTTAGTGGTGGAGGTGGTAGTGGTGGTGGTAGGGTTAGTGGTTGAGGTGGTGGTGGTAGTAGTGGTGGTGGTGGTTGTGGTGTGGTGGTGGTGATGGTGGTGGTGGTGGTGGTATTTGTGGTGGAGTGGTGGTGGTGGTGGTGGGGTTGGTGGTGGCGGCGGCGGTGGTTGTGGTGGTTGTGGTGGTAGTGGTGGTGGTGGTGGTGCTGGTTGTGGTGGTGGTCGTGGTGGTTGTGGTGGTGGTAGTGGTGGTGGTGGTGTTAGTGGTTGAGGTGGTGGTAGTGGTGGTGGTGGTGTTAGTGGTTGAGGTGGTGGTGGTGGTAGTGGTTGTGGTAGTGGTGGTGGTGGTGTTAGTGGTGGACGTGGTGGTGGTGGTGGTTGTGGTTGTGGTTGTGTTGGTGATGTCGACGGCAGCGGTGGTGGTGGTTGTGGTTGTGGTGGTGGTAGTGGTAGTGGTGTCGACGACAGCGATGGTGTTGATGGAGGTGGTGGTGGTTGTGCTGGTGGTTGTGGTAGTGGTATTGGTGGTGGTGGTGTTAGTGGTGGAGGTGGTGGTGGTGGTGGTGGTGGTGGTGGTTGTGGTGGTGGTGGTGATTGTGTTGGTGGTGTTAGTGGTAGAGGTGGTGGTGGTAGTGGTGGTGGTGGTGGTGGTTGTGGTTGTGTTGGTGATGGTTGTGGTGGTGGTGGCGGCGACAGTGGTGGTGGTGGTGGTTGTGGGGGTGGTGGTGGTAGTGGTGGTGGTGGCAACGGCAGCGATGGTGTTGATGGAGGTGGTGGTGGTTGTGGTGGTGGTATTGGTGGTGATGGTGTTAGTGGTGCAGGTGGTGGTGGTGGTGGTGGCGTTGGTGGTGGCAGCAACCACGGTGGTAACGGTTGTGGTGGTGGTGGTGGTGATGGTGGTGGCAGCGGCATTGATGGTGTTGGTCGTGGTGGTGGTGGTGGTAGTGGTAGTTGCCAATTTTGGACTTTCAGGGAAATGTTCTCCACCACTGGAGTCAGCAAGGAAGTCTTGAGGAGGAACTGCTTCAGTCTCCATATTTGATCAAGCAAGGAGATGTCCTCCACAACTGGATCCAAGAAGCAGTGATTGTTGATGAGCAGGTTCAGTTGGTGCCTATTAATGTTAAAGCTCTTGTGTATGCTTGCACCTTTGTTTGCCACTGTGGGTGCTTATTGGTCAAACTCATGTGTACCTCCTGCAACATGGTTAGTGCAATGTGGTTCTACAGAAATAACATGCAGAGGTATAACACCCAATCCCAATGTAATAGGTTGAACCTCAGATAAACCCTCAGAACATGAATCAAGTTCAAATTTAGAAGCAGTATCAACAACAGAATCAGATTCATGTTCAGTGCATGGAGAATAAACATTCAGACAAGATATCAAAAGTTGTTTCTCATCATGCAGAGAGGGAGAACTAAAAGCATGCTCATCAACAATACAATCATCAACATACCTATTATCAGCATAATCATCAACAACAGAGTCAATCTTAGGTATGCTTACCTCCACTTCCTCTAAGATTGGTGGAATAGTGGAAGGTGAAGATGGTCTACCTATCTCAGAAGTGTTGCTTATATCTACCTGTTCCTCAACATTTTCATCAGATTCACAGTTAGTATCACCAATCATAAAGTTGGAAGCTGGTTGTATCACAGAATTGATCTCCACACAAATAGAGCAAGAACCAGCTTCACAACTACATTGAAAATTTTCAGAAAACTGTGAAAGATCAAAATTTAATCCTAAGTCTGAAACATCTTCAGTTTTCACAGTTTCAATGTCAAAATCAACACTAACATGTGAATCTGCAGCAGTATCAAGAATATTTGAATGCATAAACAACTCAGGCAAAGCAAGTGGGATTTCAAGTTTAGAGAAAACCTGTGTTGATTCATGATTCATCTCACCAGTAACAGCAGAACGAGCAACTGCATCCTCAGGTGCAAGAACAGGGACATAGGAGTGTAGGAAAGTAGATGGTGCAATAGTAGGCTCATGACTCTGCTCCTCATCCCCTATGCGGGTGACACTGACATCATCAGTAATCTGAACAGTCTGAATTGGAGGTCCCTCTAAAACACGAGACTGTTCCTCAATGGCCTGCCTGGCTATCTGCCCCCACAACTCATTCAATGTTGGCTCAGAAGAAGTAGAAGATTTGAAAGGTGGTTGGGCAGATGCCTCTTGTTGTTCCTGTTTCCTCTTATTTTTTTGCTGTGGCTGCTTGTTGTTGTATATGTCGGTAGCATAAGCTTGAGGCTCATCTTGAGTAATAGGGTGGTCCAAAGAAGGACATGCATCCGTAGAGTGGTCACTGGAAGGACATATAGCACACAGCCGTGCAACAGATGCAGATGAAGGTGCTGGTCTCTGGTTGGATGCCAGCTGTGTCACCAAACTCTCAAAAGAATCAAGCTTGCTTACCAATTTCCTACCAACAACTGATAAAGAATGGGCAGGGTCATGAAGCTGTGGCTGCTGTGGTTCTTGAACAGGTGGAGAAGGCATACAAGGAGTCTGTTATGATGGTTACTGATATTGATGTTCTGAAGTACCATACCATCCCAAGCTAGGGTCATTCCATCCAGGATCGTTACTGTGACCATACTGAGCAAGGAAGAATTTATCCAAGAATGTATGCTTAAGATCTTCCTAAGAAGTGATGGATCCTAGAGGAAGACAATATAGCCAACCCCTTGCTGCTTCTTGTAATGAATGCGGAAATGCCCTTAAAAACATGACTTAATCCGGGACATCAGGAGGTTTCCTTGAAGAGAAAATGGTGTAGAACTCCTCCAAATGTCTATGTGGGCATTCACCTGCAAAACCATAAAACCTAGGCAGCAAATGTATTAGTCTAGTGTTGAAAACACAACGAATATCCTCCTTATCAAGTGGAACCGGCTCCCTAGGAGCACTCTCATGAGATGGAGGAGGAACCGTAATGTTCTCAACATAAACATCAGCTGAGTATACATCACAAGCAATATCAGAGTCAGATGCAGAAGGATAGTCATAGACACAGGCAGAATAAGCATTACTCACATAACCAAAATAGGTAGACATGTACAAGAAGGGGGAAAAGAAGAATGCAATGAAAGTATGTAACTAAAGCTACCTAAATGCAACACACAATGACGAACACACAAAACAGAACATCACACTCACAACACAAGACAAAACAACACACATTAACACAACAAAAGACCTAAAACCGAATCGTTGGTCCCCGGCAATGGCGCCAAAATTTGACGGGCTGTCGCAACCCACACAAATTTAATGTGCAATTAGAAATGCAGTATAGCTAGGAAATGACTCCTAGGTCGTCTCTCAAGGACCAATTTTGCGGTTCGAGAATTAGGTCAGACACAGAGAGGGGGGGGTTTGTGAATGCGGATGAACTAAATCAAAACACGAATGCAAACAACAATGTAAACACAAATGTAACCAGAAATGGAAACAAAAATGTAAAAACGGAATGTGAAAACGAAATGTGAAAACGGTTGGTCATTAACTCAATCACTATGCTTCCAATCACAGATTAACAACAGGTACACATTACTCTAACCAAAATCCAACACAACTAACCGACTAAGCGAAGGTTAATCATATTTTTCATGAAAGCGAACTAAGCGAACGCAATGTTAACATCAAATCCAATTTAAACCATGCAGTTCCGTCAACTAAGCAAAGACTTAACACCAACTGGGCAACTAAGCGTATACCCAATTGCAAGTGCAAATACAGATTTCACATTAACCAAGTCAGAGTGGCAAACACAATTATAGTCCATAAATCTCAAGGAAACAAAGTAATATCACTAACGACTAAACGACTAACCTAAACTAACATGACAGTTAAATTATCACTACCAAACATACTAAACAACATTAAAACAAAATAAAATACTAGACCCAAACACTGTAACAAACAATTATCTAGCACAGTTAAAATTATTAAAATGCAACACTAAATTAAAATGATGAAAAACCACTCAGTAAAATATTTAAAGCATAAGAAATAAGAAACCATAAAATTGCTTCTACCATTCACGTGACTAAGTGCTCTACTAAAAGAAGTTGAAATTTCTTTTCCATGTTAAAAACATTTTGGCCTTGACCTTCTCTGTACCGTTGCCTTTCTATGCTTCTCAAATAATGAAGTGCAAAAGTTCTTCTCATCCAAACATAAACAAAATAAAAGGAAACCTCATGATGTGACAACTCCTCTCAGCTGGACAACGTGTGCACTGCTTGTAGCTTCTCCAAATCAATAAGCGCATCTTTTTCTTCTACAATCAAAGCTCCCACATGAAAATAATCTTCTTCATTCTAGCAAAGATGAATGTCCGTGTGTGCCTTTTCGTTCAGCGTTTCTTCATTCTAAAAGAAAGGAAAAGTGTGACCGTAACATCCAGCTCCTCTTCTCAAAACGTGTGCTTCGTTAAAAAAAAATAAAATAAAGTGTGATGCAGCGTGTTGTTCTTTTCTCCATGACAACTGCCTTTTTCCTAATATTTAATCACTACACTTCATTTTCCCATTGCCACCATTAACGCTCAAAAGCTCCATAAAATAAATATTCAAAGAAAGCCCCAAATAAAATCAATGCACCAATAAAAATGAAGTAGCGTGCATAAGAGGAAATTGAAAGCAGCGTCACAGTGCGTGATGAATCAACATTTGCTCTTCTTGAAGAAAAGAAAAAAA
>JAFNIE010000239.1:0-44911 GCA_027742785.1 Vigna reflexopilosa
AAGTACGTTTAAACAGTTCAAAAGAGACAAAAACGCACCTAAAAAAGCAATGTCGCGGAGAGAAAAGGCGAGAAGGAAGAAGATGAAGTGTTCATAATTGCGGGTTTGATGTCTAATTTAACAGCAAAATAGACGTTGACTCCCTAGGTGAACCGACGTCTACTATGGCCTGGACGTTAGGGCCCTCACTAATATGACGTCCAAAACAACTTTTCACCTACCCTGTCAGGCCATTTAGACGTCGGATGGCGGAATCCGACGTTTGTACG
The DNA here is from genome assembly GCA_027742785.1 of Vigna reflexopilosa. Classification (NCBI taxonomy): domain Eukaryota; kingdom Viridiplantae; phylum Streptophyta; class Magnoliopsida; order Fabales; family Fabaceae; genus Vigna; species Vigna reflexopilosa. The sequence goes on from JAFNIE010000239.1 coordinate 270, forward strand.
GCGGAAAAAAATAATTTTTCATCTACCTTTCAGACATATACACGTCCGTTAGGAGGGGCACCGACGTCTATAATCGAATATAGACGTCTAGGTGGCGGAATCGGACGTCTCTAAGATAGAAAAAAATGATTTTTCACCTACCTGTCAGGCATATAGACGTTTGTTAGGAGGATCCTGACATTTATAATATTATAGACATCAAACGTCGGAGCCCCTCCTAACAGACGTCTAGACGTCTATATACCCACTTATTTACGAAAATGTCACCAGTCAATAATTTACTTTGGTTATTTTGTGGTTATTTTGTGGTGTGACATTAAAGTCCAATTGTGCGATTGTTTCAAACTATATACTTAATTTTACTTTTGTTCGATATTTTTGCTTATTTAATAACTTCGCTCTTTTCTTGTTTTTCACAGCAACACAAAGATAAAAAAGTAAAAAATAAAGACACGTCGTTATCTTTCATATTATATATATTATATATATAATATAATATAATATAATATAATATAATATGGATAAAGAGATAAACCTGTTTTTAAAAAGTTAACTATTATTATAATAATTATTAAAATAAAATAATGTTATTAAATTTATACTAAAATTAATTATTATTTAAAAAAACTAAATCATATTATATTATAATTATATTACAAGAACCGGTTATTATATTATTGTAAATTAATAAAATTAATTATATTTGTAAAACTAAAAAGATAAAAATGTGCATATGAAAAAACAAATACTATTTCATATATATATATATATATATATATATATATATATATATATATATATATAACTGTAGATAAAAACTTTCTTTTGTTTCTTTAAAAAGAAATTAAAAAAATTATGATATTTATAACTTTATATTAAAGTGAGATAACTCACAAAATACAAATATTTCAAGTCACACTAAAATAGAAATATTTTTTAAAGACAGAGTTTTTAATTTATATAAACAAAGCCTATAATTATATATTTTATTTACGAGTTCACTTTTTACAGCCTAAAGTATTTTTAACAGTTAAATATTAAAATTCAGTAATAACTGATATAAGTTCAATTATTTAAAATTGAATTATAGAACAGTGCACTTCAATTATTATCCTAATTCAGTTTCTTTTAGTTTATTAAAATATAGTTAATAATAATTTAGTATAGTTTAATAAATCCTATTCATACGTATTGTCGTTCCTATTGAATAATGAGAATACCAGTACCACTGACTGTATCCTCTTCTTTCAATTACAAATATATATTAAATATCTTTTTTTTTTAAATTACAAATCATATTAAAGTATAATATCATCTACGTAGACAAGTAAGGTTGTAAAATCTATAGATGTCTTTTTGATAAAAAGTGAGTGATCTTATTTGGATTGAATATAATTGACAGAAATCAGAAAAGAAGATAATTTTTCAAACCATTGTCTACTGGCTTGTTTTAATCCATATAGAGACTTAGTAAGCCTGCAAACCTGACCTTTTTCATGGACACTAAGACCAGGTGGGGGCTCCATGTAAACTTCTTCATTTAGATCCCCATGTAGGAAGACATTGTCCACGTCAAGTTGATGCAGGAACCAATTATTTGAGGCTGCAAGGGCAATAAGTAATCTAACAGTAATGAGTTTTGCAGCAGGGGAGAAGGTGTCCAAATAGTCTATCCCTTCTTGTTGAGTATAGCCTTTTGCTACTAGGCGAGCCTTATATCTCTCTATAGTGCCATCAGCCATGTATTTAGTCTTGTACACCCATCTACAACCAATTGGTGTTTTCCCCAGAGGTAGTTGTGTTAAATACCAGGTATTATTGTCCTGTAAGGTCTTGATCTCTCTCTGCATAGCTTATGCTCACTCACACAGGTTTTTGGCTTCATTATAAGAATGAGGTTCATTATTTGCAACTATGGCCATAGTGTACTTTAAGTGTTTCTCTGACAAAGAATCATAGGACATCAGATCAGAAATGGGATAAGGATTTTTAAAATTGTTTTTCACAGATAAGGATTGATTAACCTGATGAACATAGTCGTTCAGATACCCTGGAGCCCTTCTAACTCTGTTAGATCTCCTGCAACTGGGATTGTCTTCACTAGCAACAGTGTTATCATTGTTGTTGCTGTCAGTGGCAGTTTGTTGTGTCTGCCTTTGATCATTGGTGTCGGTTTCAACAAGTCTCCCATCATCAATACAGTTGTGGCTGCCTAGAAGATCATTATGAAAGGTAGTTCTGTCTACCTCTTTGTCATTAGTTTCTCTGTTGGTTTGCTCATTTTTACAGGAAAATATGTCTTCATAAAAGACAACATTTCTACTTATGAAAAGTTCTCTAGTGTTGATGTCAAGCACAATGTAACCTTTGACACCACTCTTGTAACCAAGGAAAATACCCTTCCTAGATCTTGGGTCTAGCTTATTTTTGTTGTTTTCAAGAGTGGAAGCAAAGCATAGGCACCCAAAGGTTTTCAAATTCAAATAAGTGGGAGGAGTATTATAAAAAAGGTCATGGGGAGTTTTGTTATTGAGAATGGGGGTAGGTAACCTATTTATTAAGTAAACTGTGTGACTGATAGCATATGACCAATATGTATTAGGCATACTAGATTGAAAAAGAAGGCTACGGGTTACATTAAGGATAGGTTGGTGTTTACGCTCCACAACAGAATTCTGTTCAGGAGTTTCAACATAGCTCTTTTGATGCTTGATGCCATACAAATCATACAAGTTAACACAATTAAATTCAGTTCCATTATCTGACCTAATGGTTTTGACCATTTTATCAAACTAATTTTTAACTCTGATAATAAAATTCTGTAGTAAATCTCTAGTTTGGCACTTTATGTTCACTAAAAAAGCACAGGTATGTCTGCTATAGTCATCAACTATAGTAAGAAAGTACTTATGGCCATGAATAGAAGAAATGGAAAGAGGACCTCATATATCACAATGAATTATTTCAAAGCATTCAGTGGTCAAAGAAACACTTCTAGGAAAAGGCAATTTATGTTGTTTACCATAGTGGCAAGTATCACAAACAATATCAGGGCTCATTTGCACATAAGAAAAATTTTCACATATCTGTTTTACAGTCTTGTGTCCAGGATGGCCTAACCTATAGTGTCACAAATTTACATCAACTTGTTTATAAGAGAAAACAGACTTTAAAACAAAATCTTGGTTCAGATTGGGAAAAGCTTGTAGATAATAGAGACCTTTGTAAGGATTAGCACACCCAATCATCTTCAATGTAGAATTCTCCCTTATCTGACAAACCTTAGAAGAAAAAGTTAGGCTGCAGTTTAAGTCTTTGATAAGACTTTGGACAGAAATAATATTAAAGGAAAAATCAGGAATATATAGGTCATTAAAAAGAATAAAATCTTTAGAGAATTGAACAATCCCTATATGTTCAATAGTGATAACAGAGTTATTTGGGAGTCTAACATAAATGAGCTTAATTTTATAAAAAGTGGCAAAGTTGTTTTTCTCATGGGTCACATGATCAGTGGCCCCAGTGTCAATAATCCAAGAAAAGTTACCTTGTTTGTCTTCTGTGTTATTTCTCTGTATTTAGTTGATCTTATGAGTATATTCATCAACCTTTTCTATCATTCTAAGAAGCTTCTGCATATGCTCTGGGGTAAAAGAGTTGAAGGCAGCACTGGTGCTGTCCTAATGAGTGGCTTGAATACTTTCTAGGCCAGAACTGCTCTGGAAGACATTGGCTGAATTCCAGTCAACCTTTTTGTCTTGATTGCTGTCATTTTTCTTATACCAAGGTGGGTAACCGTGCTTGGAATAACATTCATCCACAGTATGATTCATCTTGTTGCAGTAAGAACATTGTTTTCCATAGTTAGGATTCCTTCCTCTTCCTCTTCCTTGGCCACGCGATCCAGCACCACACCCTTGGTTTTTCCAGGTCTGGTCAGGTCTCCAATTGTTGTTTTTGTCAGCAACATTGATTAGAACTTTAGTCTTAGCAGTCTGGTTATGGTTGATAGTGCCAAAATCTGGTTTTTCTTGTCTTTCTTGCTGCATTATGAGTGAGAAAACACGATTGATGTTGGGGAGGGGATCCATTAAGAGAATTTGAGTTCTTACAGTGTGTAGGTATCATTCAGCTCCTTTAAGAAACATATAACATGTTCTATTTCTCTGTATTTCAGAGAAATCTTTGAGAGTTCACAATTGCAAGGGATGTCACACATACAACTGGGTATAGGTCTAAGGAATTCCAATTCTTCCCAAAGAATCTTTAAATCTGTAAAAAATTGGCTAACACTTGTTTCTCCCTGTTTGATTGAATGAATGTCTTGAAGTAAGTCAGAAATCTTAAAGTAGTCACCTTTAGATAATCTTTCCTTCAATTCATCCCATAACTCTTTGGCTTCTTCAACATATATCACACTTTTTGCAATCTATGGAGAAAGTGTCTTTATAATCCAGGAAAGAACCATCATATTGCATCTTTCTCATGCATCAAATAAAACCTCACTTCTTTGAGGTTTCTTGATTGACCCATCAATGAACTTTATCTTATTTTTTGAAAGAAGTGCTCTTCTCATGCTTCTGTTCCAAGAAGAGTAATTAGTCTCACTTAGGACTTGAGAGATGAGGGTAAGTCTTGGATTCTCCCCAGGATGCAGATAGAAAGGACTTGCAGGATTTGTGGATTGATCCATGTGATCCATTGCAGGAAAAAGCAAGAAGACACCAAGAAAGGAACCAAGAAATAGTAGGAAAGAATTTTGGGGCAGGGGAAGTAGAGCAGGTATTAAACCTGCTCTGATACCATATTCGGTAACAAGGCCTAACAACCTTTAAACAAGAGGCCCATCTCCTTGAGCCCACGAGAGATAAAAAATATCTCTTGCCTCAGTCTTTGCCAGAGAAGTCTTCCTCATAAGATGATAGAGAGAGAAAGAGCTCGAGGCTCTTCTGAAGGCTTAGAGAGAGAAGCGAAGGGAAGCTTCACTTGAAGCGTGCAAGCATGGATGTTGGGAGAAGAAAAGAAGAAGATCAGCGAAGGGCCTTCAACAGAGGTAAGAAAAACACAAACTTTATTTATTCTCTGTAATACTACCTTCTCAATGTTCTGTGTTGCAATTGAAAATGAAAGGAAAAAACTCTATTTACAGACTTCTCGAAGAAAAGGAGAAAACCATAAAACTAGAAAACCCTAAGTAACTAATTAAACCTGATTATTGTACTTAAATAGTAATCCTAACTAATTATCTTAGTCCCAATAAATCGTCTAATAGTAATAATAGTTTAATATATAGAACTGGATGTTTACTTCCACAATTTTTTTTTAAATTAAGTATAAGTAGAATTAAGCTAACCAAAGTTGTTTTTCAATAAATTCAATGAAAAACTTCATTAAAACCCATAGAAGTGTTAGAAACATAAAATAATAAAAAGAGGCGATAAAATAATAATTAGATAAATATAAAATAATCATAAAAAAAAATCAAATATATACATTAAAAATAAATTATAAAAATAAAGAACAAAGAAATTTAATATATTATTATAATATTTAATAAATAAAAAATATTTTAATAATTTAAAATAAATTAATATAAAAATGAAAATAAATATTGAGACAAATATAAAAATAATATATATATATATATATATATATATATATATATATTAATCAATTAATGTAAATATTCCTTGTCAAAATCAAAATATATTTAAATAACATTTGGGATAATAAGTTGATTTGTCAACCTAATAGTAAGAAAGTGTTAAAGTCCTTGGATTTAATAGCCGTTCAGAAATTGCGGTTGGAAACTAATAGGATGGAATCTAATGGTGTAGAATTACGTAAGAGCAGCGAGTAGTCACTTTCGTTGCTACTCTGAAACATTCTCAGTACAGTGCCCAAGGCCTTTTTACTTTGGGATTAGATTCTTCCTTATCCCAACACTCACAATTGACAAATTCTCAAGCATTCACTCTTTATTTTATTGTCTTTCTTTTTCTCTTCTCCACAGTGCTACATACCGATTTATCAAATTGGGTAAACGTTAATAAAAACAACGTGAGAAAACCAATGTGTGTTCTAAGATAATGTCATTTTTTCTTCAAAAATCACTCTAGATATAAAAGAAAATCCTCAGTCGTTCAATAGATATAAAAGGAAAATCCTCAGTGTAACATCCCAAAATTATACAGTCAGCAACTATATAATAGAATATTAACATGTATTAATACAATAAAGCAGTTTTACAAATAACGAGAGTGTGCAAAAGTGGCCGAACGGCCTTACATGTACACATAAATAACGAGCGTTCACAAAAGAATTAGAACGACCGGTTTTCAAAACAATAACCGAACGTCCAACTATTTACAAACCACAAAAGAGCGCTCGCTCACAGCCGCTCACTAATCTAACTACACTACCTCAAACCGAATGTTCACTGTTCGGCCTTCACTTCCACTTCAACTAAATTTTCTTCAGCAAGGATCTCCTCTTCCAGTGTTTGCTCCAAGGAAGTATCACCTTCTGCTCCCATCCACACGGATGATCATTGCAAGGACATGACGGATATACATATACAAGACAACACAATGGAAATGCAAGGGTAAGCTTATTGAATTTAATTCAAGTCAAACATACAGTTTATACATATCAAACATATCCATTCATTCATAACACATGCATTCAAATCAATACATTCACTCAATCAAGACCCTGATACTAGACCGACCGTCCGGACATGTATGAATCCTGTGTAGCTAAGGTGTCCGTGCACCCAGGTGAGTGACTGGAATACTCATCAGTTAGCCACCTGAGGTTAGTCTTTTATGTCCAAGTTACAGTTATGGACTAGACCTCCTGCCATTCCCACGCATGACATACTCATCTCTACTTGAGAACGAGCACTCACGGAATATCAGGATGAACCACCATCTAAGCTTACCACGTTCATACTCACAATTCTCAATTTCCAATCAAGAGTCGTTCCACCCTGGAACGCTCGTTCAAAATCCACAATCACAATTTCATTTCTCATGGTGTTCGCACATCTTAATTCATCCTCTTAAATAAATTTTCATTCTATGTTTCACTCTCTTAAAAAGACGAACGTTCAATCCCCTTCATAACGAGGACGAACGTCAAGAGTTAGACCAATAAAGACTCATTCGAATCAGTTAAATGAACTGATTCTAGTACGATTCAAATAATACTTAGGAAATTCAAATTTCAGTGACACTTGAACGAATCAAATGGATAAAATCACAAGCAGTTTAGATAAATAAACTGGATAAGATTTAATTCAAGAGACCACATCGCTAGTCAATGACCGAACGCGAAATTAGAAGTTAAAGGAATCTTGGACGTACGTCACTGAGGACATTTGGACGAACGTCAATAGAACTTTTGGACGAACGCTATTTGAATTATGGACGAACGCTATTTCAAATTTGGGACGAACGCTATTACCGTTCGCTAATAATTGAGAGAATGAACGAACGTTCGGTATATGACCGAGCGTTCTTTATCACATACGTATTGGAACGAGCGTTCGGTATCAGACCGAGCGCTACTTATCATTTATGCTTTTTAGGACGAGCGTTCGGTCTAAGACCGAACGCCAATTTAGGGCGTACGTTATTTAGGTCGAGAACTTTCACTGTTTCAAAATCTAAGAAGTTTGGCTTTATATATAATGTAAGATACTTGAAATTTATGTAATACAATTTGACTAAGTGTTCAAGAGGAATATTATCAAGCTTCTCAATCTCACGCAACACTCATGAAGGGTACGTATGGCCAAATGCTCACACGTAATGCTATATAAGAGGGCGTTCGTTCTCAAGGGAAATCCTTTCCAAATGAAAGGGTTCGACTACTTCAAGGTATTTACCAAGACTACCGAACGGTCAATGACCGTACCGATACGAACGTTCATTTTCATAGTATTTTCAGATTTAAATTCCACATACAGTACCCATATTTTTCCAGAATATTCACATTCATTTAATCATATCATAACATATCTTATACTTCTCAAGCTTTGAATTTAACACCATATCCAATCCTTCAATCCCAAGATCATACAACATACAACTTTTCAGATTCATTCATATACACGAGCACAAAATTCTCAGTACATACATGCATCACTTTTCATATATCATCTCAGAATCATAATCATATTTTCAAACTTCACTCACGCACATGCAGTACAGAGATTACATGAATTAAACCAATAAGCTTCCCTTACCCGGATCCAGCAGTGTACGTTCGTTCTTCAGAAAAAATCAGATCCCAGTACCCTCTTTTCTACCCTTTACGATTCAACCCAAAACTTCCTTAAACTAAAATTACAGAAACCAAATAATGGTTCAGAGAAGACTCATGCAGATTCAAAAGGAAGCTTGCATGTTGAAAATGAAGAGTAGTTGAGGACGTGAAACTTACCCGTTTCAGAATCCAAAACCAATCGGTTTGATGGAAAGCTCACGGTGCAGGGACGCTTCTCACGGTGCTGAAACGTGAACGGAGCAAAGGAGGGTGAGTTGCAGAAGAGAGAAGATGGAGGTTCTAGAGAGAAAATAGAGAGTTTGAGATCAGAGAGTTGGAGGAAGAAGATGAAGTGTGCAGAGAAGGGGAAGAGTTTTCCAGAATTCAGTTTTCTCTCCCCAGGCAGGACGAACGTCCATTCGCCTGCTGCCACTTGGATTCCATTAACGTTTTAGAACGTTCCAAAACGACACCTGGCCGTGGCATGCAGAGTGAGTTCGTGTGCTTATTTAATGGCACGGAACACGTGTCACGCACATTAATGGAAGCAGAGTGGTGACTAAGCACACTAATTAATGGGGCGTGACAATCCCCCTAACTACAAAAATTTTCGTCCTCGAAAATTGAAGACTTACCAGGAAATAGATGAGGATATAAGTCCTTCATGGCATCTTCAACTTCCCACGTAGAGTCACCAGTTTTGTCGTCCCACACCACTTTTACTAAACGAACGTCCTTTCCTTTGTATAGCTTGGTGCGTTCGTCTTCAATGCGAATTGGCTTCATCTCAAACGTTCGGTCTTGACGAAGACGAACATTCTCCAGCTCCAATATGTGCGAGGGATCAGCTACGTACTTTCGAAGTTGCGAGACGTGAAACACTGGATGAAGGTTGGACAATTGTGGAGGCAAGGCTAGCTCGTATGCAACAGGTCCAATCCTTCTCAAAATCTGATATGGCCCCACGAACTTGGGAGACAACTTCTTTGATCTCAACGCTCGTCCTACTCCAGTAGTTGGATTTACCCTTAGAAAAACATGATCGCCAGCTTTGAACTCCAGAGGTCGTCTCCTCTTGTCTGCATATGACTTTTGCCTACTTCTGGACGTCTTCAACCTCTCTTGAATCAGCTTCACCTTTTCAGTTGTTTGTTGAACGAGCTCCGGTCCTGTTAATATGTTTTCTCCTTCTTGAAACCAGCAAAGTGGTGTGCGGCATCTACGTCCGTATAGTGCTTCGAAGGGAGCCATTCCAATGCTTGACTGGAAGCTGTTGTTGTAGGTGAACTCAACTAAAGGCAAGACCTCATCCCAAACGCCCATGTGATCGAGTACGCACGTTCTTAGCAAGTCTTCAAGCGTCTGGATTGTTCTCTCGGATTGACCGTCCGTCTGAGGGTGGTACGCTGAACTCATTTGGAGTTTACTGCCCAGCTCACTTTGCAACGACTGCCAAAACCGAGAGGTGAACCTTGTGTCTCGGTCAGAGATGATGCTGGACGGCACTCCATGCAGACGAACGATCTCTCTAATATAGAGTTTGGCTAAGTTAGTCAGTGACATCTTCAGGTTGATGGGTAGGAAATGAGCACTCTTCGTTAAGCGATCCACTATCACCCAAATGGAATCGTGATTCTTGAATGTGCGAGGCAAGTGTGTCACGAAGTCCATTGAAATGCTGTCCCACTTCCATTCGGGAATCTCCAAAGGTTGCAGTAGGCCGCCCGGTCTTTGGTATTCAGCTTTAGCACGTTGACATGTTAGACATGATGCCACAAAGCGTGCAACATCATTCTTCATCCCTGGCCACCAGAATGATTGCTTCAAATCGTGATACATCTTAGTCATGCCTGGGTGCATGCTAAGACGGCTGTGGTGTCCTTCGGCCAAAATGATCCGTTTCAATTCTCCATCATTGGGAACGCACGTCCTACCCATGTAACGTAGTAGGCCGTCCGTCCCAGCGTTGAACCCCTTTCCTTGATCTGTGCCGAGCGCGCCTCTTATCTTCATTAATTCTTCATCCTCAAACTGCTTCATTCTGATTCGTTCAAACACGCTACTGGATATCCTAAGGTTGCAGCATTTGATGCTGTTCGGTTCCAAATCGAACTGCAACCTTAAGTCTCTAAAGCTTTCCACAAGGCTCAATTCACGTACCATCATGGATGACACATGCACCACTTTTCTGCTAAGAGCGTCCGCCACCACGTTCGCTTTACCAGGATGATAAAGCAACTCAAAGTCATAATCTTTTAGGAATTCCAGCCACCTCCGTTGCCTCATATTCAACTCCTTTTGATCAAAGAGGTACTTGAGACTCTTATGATCACTGAAAACTTGAAAGACGGATCCATACAAGTAATGCCTCCAAATCTTCAAGGCAAAGACGACCGCTGCCAGCTCTAGGTCGTGTGTTGGATAATTCTTCTCATGTATCTTCAATTGCCGAGAGGCATACGCCACCGCTCGTCTTTCTTGCATTAGAACGCACCCCAAACCTTGGTGAGATGCATCACAGTAAACCTCAAATGGCTTAGCCGTGTCTGGAATCACTAGGACTGGAGCGCTCGTCAGCTTCTGCTTCAGCTCTTGGAAGCGTTCTTCACACAAATCCGTCCATGCAAATGGTTGGTCCTTCCTGGTCAGCTGGGTTAAGGGTGCTACTATCTTAGAAAATCCTTCTATAAACCTCCTATAATAGCCTGCGAGCCCCACGAAACTTCTCACTTCCGTGACAGAGCGTGGACTCTCCCATTCCATGACCGCTCGCACCTTAGCAGGATCAACTGAAATTCCACCCGCGGACACAACGTGACCCAAGAACTGTACTTCCTTCATCCAGAATTCACACTTGGATAACTTAGCATACAGTTCTTTTTCTCTCAACACTCCAAGTACCACCCTTAAGTGCTCTTCATGCTCTTCACAGCTCTTGGAGTAGATGAGAATATCATCAATGAACACTACCACGAACTTGTCCAAATACGGCCTAAAGATGCGATTCATGTAATCCATAAAAACAGCTGGAGCGTTCGTCACGCCGAACGGCATCACTACGTACTCATAGTGTCCGTACCGAGATCTAAAGGCCGTCTTCTGAATGTCCTCATCTTTAACTCGAATCTGATGATAACCCGATCTTAGATCAATCTTTGAGAAGACGCTCGCTCCATGCAATTGATCAAGTAGATCGTCAATCCGAGGCAGTGGGTATTTATTCTTGATGGTCAGCTTATTCAATTGACGATAATCAATACAAAGCCGAGAGCTGCCATCCTTCTTCTTTACTAACAATACGGGCGCTCCCCAAGGTGACACGCTTGGACGGATGAACCTCTTGTCCATCAATTCTTCAATTTGTTTCTTGAGTTCAACCAATTCAGCAGGTGCCATTCTGTATGGTTGAACGGATATGGGAGCTGCGGTTGTCACCAAGTCAATGGTAAACTCAACCTCACGAACGGGTGGTAATCCAGGCACCTCATCCGGAAAGACGTCCGGGAATTCGTCCACAACCGCTCGTCCTTCAGTGTACTTATTGGACGAACGTTCACAGCTCTTATCCACAACCCCTATGTCTTCATGCGTCATAATCAAGAAACAACTCGCGCCCTCCATGATGTCTTCTTTCAACTGGCCGAGTGTCACCCCCAACTCTTCGTCATTTTCTTCCGGAAAAATCAACTCCTTAGCTCCACAATCTATGAGAATGCGATTGGTATTCAGCCAATCCATTCCCAGAATTACTTCTAAGTCTTTGAGAGGCAAACATATGAGGTTCACCTTATACTTACGCCCTTCAACCTCAAGAGGACATCTAACACATACGGTAGACGTTCTCACCTCACCAGCAGCTGGTGTTGACACCACTAAATCAAACTGCATCTCGCTCTCCACTAACCCCAACTTATCAACGCACGCCTTCGAGATGAAGGAGTGTGTCGCCCCCGAGTCAAACAACACACAACAATTCATTCCATACAACAAGCACTGGCCAGTGACGAGCGTACCTGAGCTCGCTGCTTCTGCACCCGTGATCGCATATACACGTCCAACAGCCTGGGCTCGTCCACCACCTCTAGTCTGATTTCTTCCAGTGTTGGGTGGTCTCATCACTGCACGTCCACCCATATTGCACTCGTTCTCTAGGTGGCCATGTCTTCTACAACGTGAGCAGTACTTTACTCCTACCAATTGAGGGCATGAGGATCTGAAATGGGGTCCTCCACACTGAAAGCATTTAACCGGCCCTTGTTGGTTTGATTGTCCAGCAACTACCATAGCTTGCGATCCACTCGCCTGAGCTGGACGAGCGTACGGGGTCCTGTTCCTATTCACATTGGGTCTCGACAGAATTGGCCCTCTTGACATTTGTTGTTTCTTCTGTTGTTCCGCCTCAGCCATATTTTTCTCCAGCACTTTGGCCCTCTCAACCATGGCTGGAAACGTCCGAATGCACAAGCTAGAGATCAACACCTTGAGATCACTTCTCAGCCCGTTCTCAAACTTTCTACACTGCCACTGCTCACTTGTCGCCATAGTGTTGAATCTTACCAAGTGCTTGAACTTATTTGTGTACTCTGAAACGGACATCCCTCCCTGGACTAGTTGAAGAAATTCCACTTCCTTAGCAAACCGCACGCTGTCTGGGAAATATTCCTCATAAAACTTTGTCCTGAATACTTCCCAATTAATGGGGCTGTGCGCGTCCGTCAATATAGCTTTCACGCTCGCCCACCAGTGACTCGCTTCTCCAGTGAGTAAATATTCAGCGTACGCCAACCGATTTGCATCTGGGCACCGTTTGGCGTTGAAAATCCGTTCCATATCCCCCAACCATTGATCAGCCTCGTCAGGGAGGCACTTCCCACTGAACTTAGCTGGGTGATGCTGCAGGAAGCTCTCCAAACTCCACTCAGCAGTATGTGGGGCAGCGTTTGAAGAGGACGCTCCAGGCGTACCCCTGGTGGCAGCAATAATCTCCATCAGCTGCCTTTGAGTGGCTTCAGAGTTGATGCGTGCAGCCTCCAAACTCTGTAGAGCAGCAGCGTTCTGCTCCATTAGAGTGGTATTTTGTTGCTGTAATCTCTCAATCACAGCCTCCAACATCCTATTGTTGTTGGGAGCGTCAGATTCGTTAGGCTGCGGGGGAGGAGGTAATCTAGGCGCCATTCGTCCTCTGGACCAGAGAAAACGAACGTTAGAATTGTTCAAGAGTTAAAAATAATAACTCATCAAACACATAATAAGCACACAGCAAAAACGCAATGCACTCATAACCTACAGCGTCCTTAAGAGAACAAAACTGCTCTGATACCAATAATGTAACATCCCAAAATTATACAGTCAGCAACTATATAATAGAATATTAACATGTATTAATACAATAAAGCAGTTTTACAAATAACGAGAGTGTGCAAAAGTGGCCGAACGGCCTTACATGTACACATAAATAACGAGCGTTCACAAAAGAATTAGAACGACCGGTTTTCAAAACAATAACCGAACGTCCAACTATTTACAAACCACAAAAGAGCGCTCGCTCACAGCCGCTCACTAATCTAACTACACTACCTCAAACCGAATGTTCACTGTTCGGCCTTCACTTCCACTTCAACTAAATTTTCTTCAGCAAGGATCTCCTCTTCCAGTGTTTGCTCCAAGGAAGTATCACCTTCTGCTCCCATCCACACGGATGATCATTGCAAGGACATGACGGATATACATATACAAGACAACACAATGGAAATGCAAGGGTAAGCTTATTGAATTTAATTCAAGTCAAACATACAGTTTATACATATCAAACATATCCATTCATTCATAACACATGCATTCAAATCAATACATTCACTCAATCAAGACCCTGATACTAGACCGACCGTCCGGACATGTATGAATCCTGTGTAGCTAAGGTGTCCGTGCACCCAGGTGAGTGACTGGAATACTCATCAGTTAGCCACCTGAGGTTAGTCTTTTATGTCCAAGTTACAGTTATGGACTAGACCTCCTGCCATTCCCACGCATGACATACTCATCTCTACTTGAGAACGAGCACTCACGGAATATCAGGATGAACCACCATCTAAGCTTACCACGTTCATACTCACAATTCTCAATTTCCAATCAAGAGTCGTTCCACCCTGGAACGCTCGTTCAAAATCCACAATCACAATTTCATTTCTCATGGTGTTCGCACATCTTAATTCATCCTCTTAAATAAATTTTCATTCTATGTTTCACTCTCTTAAAAAGACGAACGTTCAATCCCCTTCATAACGAGGACGAACGTCAAGAGTTAGACCAATAAAGACTCATTCGAATCAGTTAAATGAACTGATTCTAGTACGATTCAAATAATACTTAGGAAATTCAAATTTCAGTGACACTTGAACGAATCAAATGGATAAAATCACAAGCAGTTTAGATAAATAAACTGGATAAGATTTAATTCAAGAGACCACATCGCTAGTCAATGACCGAACGCGAAATTAGAAGTTAAAGGAATCTTGGACGTACGTCACTGAGGACATTTGGACGAACGTCAATAGAACTTTTGGACGAACGCTATTTGAATTATGGACGAACGCTATTTCAAATTTGGGACGAACGCTATTACCGTTCGCTAATAATTGAGAGAATGAACGAACGTTCGGTATATGACCGAGCGTTCTTTATCACATACGTATTGGAACGAGCGTTCGGTATCAGACCGAGCGCTACTTATCATTTATGCTTTTTAGGACGAGCGTTCGGTCTAAGACCGAACGCCAATTTAGGGCGTACGTTATTTAGGTCGAGAACTTTCACTGTTTCAAAATCTAAGAAGTTTGGCTTTATATATAATGTAAGATACTTGAAATTTATGTAATACAATTTGACTAAGTGTTCAAGAGGAATATTATCAAGCTTCTCAATCTCACGCAACACTCATGAAGGGTACGTATGGCCAAATGCTCACACGTAATGCTATATAAGAGGGCGTTCGTTCTCAAGGGAAATCCTTTCCAAATGAAAGGGTTCGACTACTTCAAGGTATTTACCAAGACTACCGAACGGTCAATGACCGTACCGATACGAACGTTCATTTTCATAGTATTTTCAGATTTAAATTCCACATACAGTACCCATATTTTTCCAGAATATTCACATTCATTTAATCATATCATAACATATCTTATACTTCTCAAGCTTTGAATTTAACACCATATCCAATCCTTCAATCCCAAGATCATACAACATACAACTTTTCAGATTCATTCATATACACGAGCACAAAATTCTCAGTACATACATGCATCACTTTTCATATATCATCTCAGAATCATAATCATATTTTCAAACTTCACTCACGCACATGCAGTACAGAGATTACATGAATTAAACCAATAAGCTTCCCTTACCCGGATCCAGCAGTGTACGTTCGTTCTTCAGAAAAAATCAGATCCCAGTACCCTCTTTTCTACCCTTTACGATTCAACCCAAAACTTCCTTAAACTAAAATTACAGAAACCAAATAATGGTTCAGAGAAGACTCATGCAGATTCAAAAGGAAGCTTGCATGTTGAAAATGAAGAGTAGTTGAGGACGTGAAACTTACCCGTTTCAGAATCCAAAACCAATCGGTTTGATGGAAAGCTCACGGTGCAGGGACGCTTCTCACGGTGCTGAAACGTGAACGGAGCAAAGGAGGGTGAGTTGCAGAAGAGAGAAGATGGAGGTTCTAGAGAGAAAATAGAGAGTTTGAGATCAGAGAGTTGGAGGAAGAAGATGAAGTGTGCAGAGAAGGGGAAGAGTTTTCCAGAATTCAGTTTTCTCTCCCCAGGCAGGACGAACGTCCATTCGCCTGCTGCCACTTGGATTCCATTAACGTTTTAGAACGTTCCAAAACGACACCTGGCCGTGGCATGCAGAGTGAGTTCGTGTGCTTATTTAATGGCACGGAACACGTGTCACGCACATTAATGGAAGCAGAGTGGTGACTAAGCACACTAATTAATGGGGCGTGACACTCAGTCGTTCAATAGATATAAAAGGAAGTTTAAAAATACCTATATGCATTTATCAACCAATCACAAAAATAAAACATTAGGTATATCAAAGATAACAAGATAATATATGTGAAATATGAAAAAATTAGAAATAATTTATAATTTATATTATGTCTAAAATTGGGAATAATTTATAATTTATATTTTATTTTATGTTTAGAGGTGTGGTAGATGTATTTAAGAAAGTATATGTGATTGTATTAGTTTATGGAGCCAATACCAGAGTTAAATAGGCCTTATATGTAGTGGAGGAGGCTTGGGTCCAGCCTTTCCACGCGCGATGGTCCAGGTTTCGATTCTTGCCCTTGGCATGGATTCATGCAGAATCAAAGGCTTGGTTCAAGTCTTTTCTTTTTTCTTTTTTTATGAGTATTTTATTATTTTTAGCGAGTGGGTGGGCCTGCATGGGTGAGTTTCTTTTATTTTATTTTCATTTGAGACGCGTGGGGCCCATAGGGCTGAAGTTTTTTCAGGTATGGTTTAAAACTAACAAATAAAAACAGAATGGGAGGAGAGCTGAAGACAAAAAGTATGCAAGTAGAGGAGAAACTAAATATACTATTAAAAACTTATCTCCTATGTAACTAGAAGTGGGAAAAAGATAAAAGAAGATATATTAGGGTCTGGGGGTTTTATAAGAGAAGGAACACACTACAAAAATATACTAAATTAATAGGGATTTGTTTTCTGGGGTTTAGAAACCTCTACTAACTATTCGGGTTTCACTGCAAAACCGCAGTCATTTTTTTTTATTTTTTTATCGTAATTTTTCGACATTTTTAAATTTATTTATTTTTTAAAATATATTTTCAAGGGTTTCTTTACACCAAAGTGCGTATTTTGCACCGTAAGCCGCGCCTCCTATGCTTTGTTTTCCATCTTCATTAGAGTTTCTTCACTGCGCCTTTTCCTTCTTCACCTTCACCTTTCGAGTTCGTCATCTTTAGCTTTCGCGTCTCGACTTCTCCATCTTCAGCCTTCGCGTCTTGACTTCTTCATCTTTATAACCCTTTGTCACTTCGCAATCCTTAATTCCGAAAATCCAAGTATAAGAAGCTCACCGATCGCGAATGACTTTTTAAGGAGCTCTCCGATAGTCTTGTTTTTAAGGAGATTGTGATTCGCACAGCCTTCGTGTCTCGCCATTTCCATCTCCCAACCTTCGTGTCTCGCCATTTCCATCTCCCAACCTTCGATGTCTCGCCATTTCCATCTCCCAACCTTCGATGTCTCGCCATATCCATCTTGCGATGTCCGCGCCCTGTCGTTGCCAGCGATGTCTGCACAACCGTAGACCGTGCCCTTGCCGCCACGGCCAGACATGAAGGCCAGGAAGTCCCACGCTGGATTGATGAAGAAGAGGATGCCGAATATTCAAAGAACGGCGTCGCCGCTGCAAAAGAAAGCATGCTCTCTCGAACCATTAAGCTTCTAGAAGAAGCCGGTGATTATATAAACAGTCTACCAAGTTGGACAAAGCTGATTCTTGTTGTTGTTGAAACTTTACATGACTTAGCCATTTTATTGTATTCCAGTTTTTCTTTGTTTATTCGTCTTAGTATTTTTAACGGTGCTTATATGTATTTTTTTATGCTTAGAGATGATCATTCGGAAAGTGTTCTGTCTTCCATGCAAACTATAATGGTGGTTCTCTTAGAAGAGAGTGAGGATTTGCTGAAGATCCTTTTATCTATTCTGCTGTCTAAATTAGGTCATGATAGAAAAGTAAGTATTTCTTTCATAATCCAATTTACTGTTAAAGGAAGATAGTTGTAAATACCTTCCCTAGCATGACCATTTGTCTGTCAATTGAGACATCTCTTGGATGTCCCTTTTGTTTTCACTTGCATGTGTTATGTATTAATGCCTTCCTTCTATATATCATAATTCTGAGATGCACAAACTGCAAAGGGTGAACAAAGGGAGCAACTTGCAAAGGAAATTTCAAAGGATTGGAGTTCTGGTATTTATTTAGAATCCTCTGTTTTCAGCTTGATTGTTGTTCTTTATGACTTTCTCCATAATGTAACTAATTCATTGCTGGTGTTCTCGATGATAGTTTTTGAACATCAACATTCTTTTTCTCACTGAAATGGTTCGAGGTCTAATGCTTACTCTGAAATACCTCTTGAAACAAAAATTACAGTAAGTGTCTTCTGAAACTGTTTGCCATCCAATAGTGTTGCATCTTCTAATTAAATGCTAAACACAAAAGCTACTCTTAGTAGCTTACACTGAAGTGGATTTTATAATGTTGACAATTGTTTTTCACAGCATTCAAAATATTGTCAAATATGATAGTATAAGAATATTTTTTGTTGTCTTTGTTCAAAGGTAATATTGTTATTCAAGGACAACAATAGTCAAATGTTCCTTTTTTTTATTAACATTGCTATCTCTTTTCTGAATGTCCTCTAGATGCATGTCTGCAGAACCTGATCCTCGTGTGGCTTGAATCTAATGTTGAGGCATACTCTTGTGAAACCACTTCATTTTATACTTTGATTTAATTTTAATTTTGGTGTTTTTGTTTTGTGTGATTGTTACTTTTAATTTTAATTGGTCAATTAGTCATATTTAGTATTTATAGTTTTTGATTGTTCGAATTAAGTTTCTTTAAATTTCATTTAATAATTAATAAAATTATACTTTCATTATAATTTTATTAATTATTATTTTTATACTTTCATTATAATTTCATTATAATTTAATAAAAATAATAAAATCCGTAAAGCATTAAAATAATAATGAAACCTATATTTTATTATTTTTATTTAAACATTATTTATGTTTTCAAATGCATCATGGATTTTTAGATGAAAGATGGAAAACTATAAGAATTCTGTTTAGACTAGACAACTATAAATAAAGAATCAAAATTAAACACTGATTTCATACATCAAAATTAAACTATACAATCTCTTGTATAAAGCTAAGCAACAGAGTGGGCGAGGAAAGGCTTGAAACTCATTAATCCTTAAAAAACTGTTGCATAGTAGATTACTTACCATCTCACCAAGTCGTGTATAAGCTGGATCACTTATGTGTGCAAACGAGGTACCAGAGTCAAATATTGCATGAAACTCAACATCAGCAACAAGATCTTCCACAAAAATTTGGGTTATGCTGATGTTATAAGTTGGACTGCAGGGATTAATTAAGCACCAGTACACAGTTAGACACAAGAATTTTTGTTGCTTCTGTTGTAAAGAGTCCAAACATCCACTTACTGCAATTTGTCAAGGTTGAATGGCGTTTTTCTTTGGTCTGGCTTGCCAGTATCACCAAACGTGATTCTTCCAACACCATCAGATCCAAAACACATTGAAAAGGAATTAGAGATGAGCCTTTCTTTGGCTAGGATGCCAGGAACGGATCTATTATCCATTCCAAGTCCAAATAGGCCATTTGGAGTTCCCCCATTTTGAAACGCACCAGTTTGAAATAGCTGTTCTGATTTTAGTAGCTTTTACGTCGTTTAGTTATTCTTTTTCAAAAGAGTCTGTATGATTTTATATATACTTTTAATTGAATGTGTTCAGTTTAATTTCTCTGTTGAGTAGACAGTTAAATAGTAAATATTGAAAGGATTTTAAACAAAATATGCTGATTTGAGTATTTCACTCACAAGCTCCTGATGTTCAATACCCGTTTCTAGCTTTGAATCTAGAACATGAGTCTTCAACCACCCAAAAACTTCATATTCCTCTACTTTCTTTCCTTCCATTCTTTTCACAACACGATCTATCTATGCATCAATAGCTTTTATATTATGTTTTTATTCAGATGTCGTTAGATATGCTTAGTCAACAATATTATCTAAAGATCTTGTTTACTATCGAAATTCACAGTGGCATTTTAGTTAATAATTATATACATTTTTTGGATTTGTTACAGATATTGTAATAATTACATTACAGCTAACACTTTTGAACCGTGAATCAAAGAGCTTTACTTTGACGATCCAGGTGAAAAATTATTAACTTTAGTTTTAATTTCTATCCTATATATATATATATATATATATATACACTACAAAAAAAATGTCATTTAGTGGAGGTTTTTTTTTATTTGTAGGGGTTTTTACCCTCCGCAAAGTAATTTCTAGGAATTTTTTAAACTGTTGCAGTTTGAGTCGCAACAACAACCTATTTGCAGGGGTTTTTCATACCCTTCTGGTATCACATTCAATTTGCGGAAGGTAAAACCTCCTCTATTAGTGGTTGTTATCTTGTGCGAGTTTTTAACCTCTTTTATTTTTAACTATTTAATTACAAAAAATACCTGTATTTTTTACAATACTTTTTAAGATTAATATGCTATTCAATTCACCAGCTTGCTAACGTATTACATGTTGCGCCCTGTTTTACATGCATAAATTTCTTGGTGTATGTTACCTTGAATAAGTTGTATTAGTTATTTGTGTGTTCAATGAGATTATGTTGGAGTAATGTTGGCTGGTAAGAATTTTACCTTGTGTATTTGCTCGTTGATTGTATTCTGCTTCCTCTAACTGCATGTAATAGAAATAGTAGATTTCTGGAATGTGCATGAGATTGAATGGTCACTCATTATAATTCAAAAGTATATGAGATAAGTTCTGGTAGGAAGTTGTTGTTGTTTGTGATTTGATAGGTTAATACTCTGGAAATTTGTTGTAGAAGCATGTTAATATGTGGAAGGATATAAATATGTTAGTGAATGGAAGATAATAATTTGATTGTTATGAATTATAACTGAATGGAAGGTTTTAGTGGACTAAATTGTCTGGAAGTAAAACTGGTTGAGAAAGTAATTGTATATTAAACTAGTGTGTGCCAACAATTAGAATTAGGATTGAGTGACATGAATTAAGATGAATATCGTGACTAGTATTAAAAGATAGCTCTGGTTAAGACTGTTTTAATTGTTTGGAAGAATTGAGTTATTCTTTGGTATTTATAATGCATAAACTATTGACTGTGGTGGCTGGAAATGTAAGACCCTTGAAATTTGTTGTAATTATGATACTAGATATTTTTGAAATAAAAAAATAATTTTATGTATAAATGCTACAGTAAAATGCTACAGTAAAATATATGTATAGTGCTACAGTAAAAATACCTCGTGAATCATGTGTTGTTACAGTACTGTTACAGGAAAAATGTAGTACAAGCTACAGTACCGTTACAGTGAATAGTAGTACAGCTACAATATTGTAGTACAGCTACAGTACTGCTACAATGAATAGTAAAATGAATAGTAAAAATGAATAGTAAGTTTTTTTTTGCTATAAATAGCCAAGGGGGGAAGGCTGAAAATTTACACCAAAAAATTAGAAAAATTTTGAGAGAAGAGAGTTGGAAGAATTTCTAGTTGCAAGGGAAGGAAAACCACTATTGAATCTTGAGGTAAGGGAAGCTACTCTTGAATCTTGAGTATACAATACTTTGCTTTTGTCTAATCCTAATCTTGAATATGGAGTATTTTGTTTCTGGATGATCTTGAATTTTGAATGAGAACATGCTTATGTGATGAGACCCAAATTTGATGGTTGTAAAACGTGATATTGATTCTGTTATGTTAATTGTACGTTCTTATTACTTATAACATTTAGTTATTCCTTTTGCAATTTTGGAAGGATGAGAAGTTGTCTAACCAGCTCTGCCAGATTCAACTTCTTGTTTCCCCTGAATTTTTATATTAAGATTATTTTGATGGTAGGGGAGCTAATCCTTTCTTATATATGATATTTATACATATTATGATCATGAATATGAGTTATGAACATGTTAAAATTTTGGTAATAATAGTTATCTATTCACTTGTGTAAATTTAGTTTTCATGATTATAATTTTTCTTATTTTTGAGTTACTGTGGTAAAACATTCCTTTTAATTGTTTTTACCGTTGGATTTAGCTAAAATTTTAATATATGAATCCTAAGACCTATTTCTTCACTTTGACCATTCGGATCATTAATTAAGAGTCTATACTTGGAGAATTAAGTTCTGCATGTTTGAGTAAATTAATTACCCCTGTTATTGTGTTACTGATTCCTCTCGGTAAAATATAGATTCTGTTCTATTTGATCGTTAGATCAACCTGAAAGTTTGATATATGATTCCTAAGATATATTACTATAATTTGACCGTTCGGATTCATAATTAGAAGTATATGTGTTGAGAAATAAATTTCGAAATTTTGAAAAGTATGATGAACACTATATTTTTGTTCTTAAGTTATCATGGTAAAAACTTCATATATATTTCATTTACCGTTCCATTGAGCCCAAACTTTAATATGTAGTTCCTAAGATATGTTGACGTATTTTGCTGATCTATGACCTTTGATTGGTGAAAATATGTTGAGTTATACTCGTTATGGGAAAAATGAGTTTATAATATGAAGTATGATATCTGACAATATGTTTAATTTATTGACACCAAAAAGAGTTATTGTCGATTTATGATTAAAGAATGAACATGATTGAGTTAGGTGGATAAGAGGGTATGAATTGTTGATTTTATGAAATGTTGGAGTGGATATAAGAAATCATTACTTATGAAATGATGTTTACTACTGGGAGTAGTATGTTCGGTTTATACCATGAGAGCTTGATATGAGCAAAGTAACACTTGAGGTTTATGAAAGCAGGCAAAAAGTGGTCTGATCATAAGGCTTTGACATAAACATATGATTCGTAAGTTTTACAGAAGTAGGCAGAGAGAGGTTTGACCGGTAAGGCTTAAGGTGTCAGTAGCGGCTGCAGCGGAATGGTTAGCGTGGGATAACAAACCAAGAGGGTTTTTAATACAAAAGTGTGCCTTTTAATTTCTACTCAATTAAACTTACTTAACAATTAATAAAGACAAATAAAGCAAGAGTAAGGTTGAGAGAAATTTGCATAGATGATTTTATCCTGGTTCGGATCTTACCAATCCTACGTCTAGTCGCTTATCTTAAAACAAGATAAACAATTCACTAATCACAAAACAATTACAAACTACAATCACACAGATACAATTTGTAAGAGTTTAGAAACCACCTCTCTTGATACCACAAGAGATGAAACTACACCTCCTTTGAGTCTTCACAAAGGATGAACACCTCCTTCGAATACTTCACGAAGGATGAACACCTCCTCCGAATACTTCACGAAGGATGATTCTCTTCCGAACACCTCCTTAGACACACCAAGGATGAACCGACTATTTCCTCTGTCACCGTAGCATCACTTCACCAGCTCCACAGACAAGAGTTTCACAAGCCGAACAAGAACACACAAGTCTCAAGAGTTTCTGAGTATTTGAGCACAAGGGAAGAGTTTCTGTGTCTCTACATTCCTGATTTGAGAGGAAATGAGAGTCTATTTATAGACTCATCCAAAGGCTCTTCCATTTTTCGTTTTCAGCCTTTCACACTGTGTTAATCGATTAGCTACAGTGGTTAATCGATTAGCACCCCAACGGATAGTCCAACGGCTCTAAAAACGGCTAGTTTTTCAAACGGTCCCTGTGTTAATCGATTAACACCCTACGTTAATCGATTAACACCCTCTGTTAATCGATTAACGTTAATCGATTAACACCCTATGTTAATCGATTAACACTGCATTGTTGTGCTTCTCCATTCGTCTCTGGAACAATCGATTAACACCTTCTGTTAATCGATTAACACTGCACAGAATTTTGCTTATGGCTTATTTTTACATCACTTTTGAATGTATACATAAAACTACTAATTTTCCTATGTTCATACAATTATTACAAAAGATTACAAGTCTTCAAAGATCATTCTTCATGAGTCTTGGTTGTTCTTGACTTGATTTGGACATCATCAAAACTTCATCTTCATTATTTTGCTAACATAAGGAAGCAAGCAGAGAGAGGTCTGACCATAAGGCTTCAGAAAGTAAGACATAGTATACAAGTAAGGCTTAAGGAAGCAGGCAGAGAGCGGTCTGACCATAAGGCTTCGTGAGTAAGGATGGTATACTTGTAAGGTTTATGAAAATGAGAAAGATGATTTTAAAGAAGTTAAGAAAAAAAAATGAATTAATGACATTGGGATAATGGTATTTATAAATTGTAGAAATACATGATTGAAACATTTATATTATAAGTAAGTTTAATGATTGTATGATATGGTTGGTTTACTTATATTTGTTTGTGCTATGATCATATAACTCATGTTATATGTGAGCAGATAATGTTGCAGATGCGGTTGAAAAAGCTTAGAGATGATGAGAGAGATGCGGGGAAAAACTTTCAAGGATTTTTGTAAAAAGAATAAATTTGCATTGAAAAAATATGTTGTGTAAGACTTATATGTTTAATTTCAAATTTATGTTAAGTGGTGAAGGCTATATTGTTTAAAGTTTGTAAGTTTGGAATTGTACTTTGGAAGAATTGAAATAAAGTTTAATTGTTTATATCAGATATCAAATTAATATAGTCTTTACTACCAGTAATACCCTTTAAATTATTTGGTGTTACATTGTGGTATCAGAGCAATGGTTTTCAAAAATATTTTGGGATTGTGGGGAGTGAAATTATTATTCTTAGTAAAACTATTAATGGTTTATGATGAAAATGCCTATTTGAAGAAATTCATATCATATGCTAAATTGTATTATTATCTTTTTGAAGAAATCATTTAAAACTCGACAAAGATGCAGCAACAACAAGTTGATCAAGTACTTCAAAATCATTCTAGCTTGAATGACTTCTTAAGGCATGATCCTACTAAATTTAACGGGGAGGCTACTCCTGATGAGGCCGACTCTTGGCTAAGGCAGAATGAGAAGATTTTTCGAGTAATAACTTGCTCAGAAGAACAAAAATTAACTTATGCATCATTTCTTTTGGTGGGTGAGGATGAATATTGGTGGGAAAGTATGCAACAGTTGATGACGGTTCGTGGTGAGGCTATGAATTGGGAGAACTTTAAGATAAGGTTCTTGGAAAAATATTTTCCAAACAGTGCAAAATTTGCGAGGGAGGCGGAGTTTCTGACCTTACAACAAAGAAGGCTATCAGTACAAGAGTACGTGGTAAAATTTAGCTATCTCTCAAGATTTTATACTCAGAATATTACAGAAGAATGGAGATGTCAAAAATTCGAGGGAGGACTAAGGCATGAACTGAAGAAGGTACTTATGCCATTGGAAATACAAGAGTTTCCAGCATTGGTAGAGAAAGCCAAAATGATAGAATTGTTGGAGTTTGATCCAAATAGAGTTTCCATACTTGCAAAGGGAGAATCTTCAATGAAATTCAATAAAAGGCCTTATGAAAAACCACAATTATCCTATCGAGGAACAGTGAAGTGTTTTGAGTGTGGAGGAACACATTTCAAACGTGGCCGCCCTAAACTTATTGGGGAAAAAGTTGAAGGGAAGAGATGTTTCATCTGCAATGATCCGGGACACTTTGCTAATGTTTGTCCAAAGAAAAAGAAAGTGGGTGAACCACAACAACAAGATTCTGCTGAAATAAAGCCCCGGGCAACCGGAAGAGTATTCGCAATGTCTACAGAAGAGGCTACTAAGCCAAGTACATTAATCTTACACACCTGTATGTTGTTAGGAGAATGCGTATATGTTTTGTTTGATTCTGGAGCCATACACTCCTTTATATCCCTAGCATGTTTAGAAAGACTCGGATTACCGATGCGTGATCTAGGGTGTGAATTAGTAGTTTGTACACCAGCATCGGGACCAGTTACGACCAGTTCAGTCTGTGTCGGATGCCCGATCCAAATTGCAGGACGCAAGTTTAAAGTGAACTTGATCTGCTTACCCCTTCAAAATCTAGACATTATTTTGGAAATGGATTGGTTGACTGCCATTCACGTTCTTATTGACTGCGGGAAACAAAAGATAGAGTTTCTAAATTTGAATGATTTAGAACTAAGCTCAACTCGGGTCGTTGCGAAGGATATCAAAGATGGAGCTACTTGCTATGTGGTGTTAGCTCAGAAGAAAAGAGAGAATACTGAAGAACAAATCATCGGAATACCTGTGGTAGAAGAATATGTTGATGTTTTTCCAGAAGAAGTACCAGGTTTACCACCTAGTCGAGAGATCGATTTCACAATAGATCTAGTGCCCAGAGCTGGCCCGGTTTCTATGGCTCCATACAGAATGGCTCCTGCCGAACTAGCAGAGTTGAAAAAGCAAATCAAAGATATGTTGGAGAAGAAGTTTATCCGTCCAAGTGTGTCTCCATGGGGAGCTCCTGTATTGCTAGTGAAGAAGAAGGATGGAAGTTCAAGGTTGTGCGTGGACTATCGACAATTGAACAAGGTTACAATTAAGAACAAGTATCCTTTGCCAAGAATTGATGATCTATTAGATCAGTTGAGAGGAGCAAGGGTGTTTTCAAAAATTGATCTCAGATCTGGGTACCATCAGATTCTTGTCAAGACGGAAGATGTACAAAAGACGACTTTCAGATCTCGCTATGGACACTTTGAGTACGTAGTAATGCCGTTTGGCGTGACGAATGCTCCAACAATTTTTATGGACTACATGAAAAGAATATTTCGGTCATGTTTAGATAAGTTTATGGTAGTATTTATAGACGATATTCTTATTTATTCAAAGAATAAGGAAAAGCATGCAGAACACTTGAGGGTGGCGTTGGAAATTTTGAGAAAACATCAACTCTATGGGAAACTGTCAAAGTGTGAGTTCTGGTTAGAGAAAGTACAATTTTTGGGTCATGTGATTTCTGCTCAAGGAATCTCAGTGGATCCAGCAAAAGTGGAAGCTGTGCTAAAGTGGGAGAGGCCGAAAACTGTAACTGAAGTACAGAGTTTTGTAGGATTAGCAGGTTATTACCGACGGTTTGTCGAAGGGTTTTCCAAGATTGTAGGTCCTCTAACTCAGTTAACTCGCAAAGATCAACCATTTGTATGGACTGACAAGTGCGAAGCCAGTTTTGAAGATATGAAGCAACGACTAACGTCAACACCAGTATTAATCATTCCAGACTCTAGCAAATCTTTTGAGGTGTACTGTGATGCGTCATACCAAGGATTGTGGTGCGTTCTGATGCAAGGAAGGAGACCTATGGCTTATGCATCTAGGCAGCTGATGGCGCATGAGAAGAACTACCCAACGCATGACATAGAACTTGCAGCAGTAGTATTTGCATTAAAGGCATGGAGACACTACCTCTATGGGGCAAGTTTCCAAGTTTTTAGTGACCATAAGAGTCTAAAGTACTTGTTCGACCAAAAGGAGTTGAACATGCGACAAAGAAGATGGATGAAATATATGAAAGACTATGACTTTGAGCTTTTATATCACCCAGGAAAAGCCAATTTGGTGGCAGATGCATTGAGTAGGAGACAAGCTCAGATAACAACACTGATGGTGAAGGAATTAGAACTGTTAGAAAAGTTACGTGATATGAACTTGGGGTTGCAGTTAACCTCAGATCATATATGGTGTAGTCATTTGACAATCACTAGTGACTTCTTAGAACAAGTGAAGGTTGAGAAGTCAATGGATCAAGAGTTGCAACAAAAGATCAGGTTGTTGGACACCGATCAAGCCAAGGAGTTCGTTCTAAGTAAAGATGACATTCTTCGATTGAAGAACAGAGTGTGTATACCTGCAAAGAGTGAATTGAAACATTTAATTTTGGATGAAGGTCATAAAAGTCGTCTTAGCATACATCCAGGTATGACTAAGATGTATAAGGATATGAAGGAGTCATTTTGGTGGAATGGTATGAAGAGGGATGTGGCCGAGTTTGTAGCAGCCTGCTTGGTGTGTCAAAAGGAAAAAGTGGAGCATCAAAAACCGGGAGGGATGTTACGACAGTTAGACATTCCTCAATGGAAGTGGGACAGTATCTCGATGGACTTTGTAACACATTTACCAAAATCATCAAAAGGTTACGATTCTATCTGGGTTATCGTTGATAGACTAACCAAGAGCGCTCACTTCTTGCCCATTAATCAACGTATGTCACTAGAAAAGCTGACGGAGTTATACATCGGGGAAGTAGTGAGGTTGCATGGCATACCAATGATAACAGTTGAAAAACTGTTATTTTCATGCTTAAAATTGATACTAAAAGCAACCTTTAACACTTAGAAACTAGCTTGAAATCATGCTTTTATTCATATTTTCAGAAATAAGAGAGCTGGACAGGTTTATGCTTGATTTCAGTATTTTTGTGCAGGTTTTAAGGTGAATTTGGTGAAAGAAGTGAAGAAGGAGAGAGATGAAATCAGAAAAGACATCAAAAAGTGCAAAAGGAGAAGCCGTAACTGCCGCTCAGCGGCAGTTTACCGCTGAGCGGCACTCAGAAGCTCACGGGGGATCCGCTGAGGGGCAAAGTGGCCGTTGAGGGGAAGAAACCAACTCACGCA
Source organism: Vigna reflexopilosa (assembly GCA_027742785.1). Lineage (NCBI taxonomy): Eukaryota > Viridiplantae > Streptophyta > Magnoliopsida > Fabales > Fabaceae > Vigna > Vigna reflexopilosa. The sequence continues at coordinate 28,963 of JAFNIE010000239.1, forward strand.
CTTACCGCTGAGCGGCACACTTATGGGCTTGGGCCTAAATTTTCTGTAATTTTAGAATAGTATATAAGCTTTAGGACGTCCTAGGGTTTGTATCTTTGGCAGAAACGAAGCAAACACTCTCTCTTCCACCCCTTGGAAGGAGGATCTTGGATGCTCAGGCTACCTCTTCACCTTTCTAGGGTTTTATCTTTCATTCTTTCATTATTATTCATCTAGTTTCACCATGAATATGGTGAACTAAACCTTGTATTGTTGTTGGGGAATCAATGTAGTCTTGTGAAACTCTCATATATGGAATTTGTTTTTACATCTTATATTTAAGACCTATGCTTTCTTTCATCATTAGTTAGGGTTTTTCCTCTTTGCTCAATGCTTGCTTTGTTTAACTCATTCAATGCATGATTATTGATTTTGTCGATACGGGAACGTACGGGAAAGTCTAGATCCGGGGAATTTCTCCCAATAGTATATTGGTTGCCGTTAAGCTCCTGCACTAAAAGAACTAATTATTAGGAATGCTAGGAATCGTATGAACTCGTAATTAGGGATAGGCCTTCTTACAAGGTAATTTAGAGAGTAGCATTAACAATGATGAAAAGAATGTTGAATTCCTAAAGTATATGAGAGTGGATAAGATGAAATTGATAACCCCAACAACATACTCATCCATATATTCCATTGAAGTGTTTGTATTTTGTTTTAGCCATTGATCAAATTCATGCATACATGTTTATTTTCTGTTTTGCGTATTAAACTCCACTTATTTCGTTCTTAAGTCTTAAATAATCAACGAATCACATAACTAAACTAGGCCGTGAGTCCTTTGGGAGAACGATACTTGGTCTTACTGAGTTTATTACTTGAAACGATTCGGTCACACTTGCCGATTGTTAAACTAGTTTGTGGCGCCGTTTTTCGGTGTTCATAAATTTGTCATCAACCAACAAGCATTGTTTCAAACAGAGATCCAAGATTTACTTCAAGGTTTTGGCAGACGCTACAGAAGGCTCTAGGAACACAGTTGAGGATGAGTTCAGCTTATCACCCTCAGACTGATGGTCAAACAGAAAGAACTATTAGGTCTTTGGAGGATTTGCTAAGAACTTGTGTATTAGATCATCTCGGAAGTTGGAATGAGATACTACCATTAGTAGAATTTACTTACAACAACAGTTATCATTCAAGTATTGGTATGCCTCCATATGAAGCTTTATATGGAAGAAGATGTAGAACACCGTTATGTTGGTTTCAAGATGGGGAAGCACTGACAGTAGGACCCGATCTATTACAGCGAACCACAAAAAAGATAAAATTAATCCAAGATCGGATGAAAGCAACTCAAAGTAGACAAAAGTCATATGCCGACAAAAGGAGAATACCATTAGAATTTGAGGCAGGAGATCATGTATTCTTACGAGTAACACCTACTACAAGAGTCGGGATAGCTATCAAGATGAGGAAACTGACACCAAAATTTCTCGGACCATATCAAATTCTTAAAAAGATTGGGCCAATGGCTTATGAGATAGCATTACCACCTCGATTGGCAAATTTGCATAACGTTTTTCATGTATCCCAACTGAGGAGGTATATTCCAGATCCAAAACATGTGTTGGAAGTTGATAAAATTCAGGACAAGGAGAACTTAACAATGGAAGTTGGACCAGTAAGAATACTAGATGTTCAAATGAAGAAGCTAAGAGGAAAGGATATTCGCACAGTAAAGGTACTTTGGAATGAAGACACACAAGAAATGACTTGGGAATTAGAAGAATTTATGATAAAAGAATATCCATATCTCTTTTGTTAAAATAGCTAATTTTCGAGGGCAAAAATTTTTTGTTGATAGGGAGATTGTAAGACCCTTGAAATTTGTTGTAATTAAGATACTAGATATTTTTGAAATAAAAAAATAATTTTATGTATAAATGCTACAGTAAAATGCTACAGTAAAATACATATAGTGCTACAGTAAAATATGTATAATGCTACAGTAAAAATACCTCGTGAATCATGTGTTGCTACAGTACTGCTACAGGAAAAATGTAGTACAAGCTATAGTACCGCTACAGTGAATAGTAGTACAGCTACAGTACTGCTACAGTGAATAGTAAAATGAATAGTAAAAATGAATAGTAAAATTTTTTTTTGCTATAAATAGCCAAGGGGGGGAAGGCTGAAAATTTACACCAAAAACTTAGAAAAATTTTGAGAGAAGAGAGTTGGAAGAATTTCTAGTTGCAAAGGGGACATTCTGGAAATTTTTGGGGAACGAGGAGATTAAGTCTGCAATAGAGGTAAGGGAAGCCACTCTTGAATCTTGAGTATACAATACTTTACTTTTGTCTAATCCTAATCTTGAATATGGAGTATTTTGTTTCTGGATGATCTTGAATTTTGAATGAGAACATGCTTCTGTGATGAGACCCAAGTTTGATGGTTGTAAAACGTGATATTGATTCTGTATGTTAATTGTATGTTCTTATTACTTAGAACATTTAGTTATTCCTTTTGCAATTTTGGAAGGATGAGAAGTTGTCTAACCGGCTCTGCCAGATTCAACTTCTTGTTTCCCCAGACCTTTTATTATTCCTTATCTCTTTATATTGTATTTTTGGAAGGACGAGAAGTTGTCTTACCGGCTCTGCCAGATTTAACTTCTTATTTCCCCAGACCTTTTATTTCTTATTTATTTATATTGTATTTTTGGAAGGATGAGAAGTTGTCTAACCGGCTCTGCCAGATTCAACTTCTTGTTTCCCCAGAAATTTTATTATTTTATCTTTTTTTTATTGCATCTTTTTGGAAGGATGGGAATTGTCTAACTGGCTCTGCCAGATTCAACTTCTTGTTTCCCCTTAATTTTTATATTAAGATTATTTTGATGGTAGGGGAGCTAATCCTTTATTATATATGATATTTATACATATTATGATCATGAATATGAGTTATGAACATGTTAAAATTTTGGTAATAGTAGTTATCTATTCACTTGTGTAAATTTAGTTTTCATGATTATAATTTTTCTTATTTTCGAGTTACTGTGGTAAAACATTCCTTTTAATTGTTTTTACCGTTGGATTTAGCTAAAATTTTAATATATGAATCCTAAGACCTATTTCTTCACTTTGATCGTTCGGATCATTAATTAAGAGTATGTACTTGGAGAAATAAGTTCTGCATGTTTGAGTAAATTAATTACCCCTGTTATTGTGTTACTGAGTCCTCTCGGTAAAATATAGATTTTGTTCTATTTGATCGTTAGATCAACCTGAAAGTTTGATATATGATTCCTAAGATATATTACTATAATTTGACCGTTCGGATTCGTAATTAGAAGTCTATGTGTTAAGAAATAAATTTCGAAATTTTGAAAAGTTTGATGAACACTATATTTTTGTTCTTAAGTTATCATGGTAAAAACTTCATATATATTTCATTTACCGTTACATTGAGCCCAAACTTTAATATGTAGTTCCTAAGATATGTTGACGTATTTTGGCTGATCTATAACCTTTGATTGGTGAAAATATGTTGAGTTATACTCGTTATGGGAAAAGTGAGTTTATAATATGAAGTATAATCTGGCAATATGTTTAATTTATTGACACCAAAAAGGGTTATTGTCGATTTATGATTAAAGAATGAACATGATTGAGTTAGGTGGATAAGAGGGTATGAATTGTTGATTTTATGAAATGTTGGAGTGGATATAAGAAATCATTACTTATGAAATGATGTTTACTACTGGGAGTAGTATGTTCGGTTTATACCATGAGAGCTTGATATGAGCAAAGTAACACCCGAGGTTTATGAAAGCAGGCAGAAAGTGGTCTGATCATAAGGCTTTGACATAAACATATGATTCGTAAGCTTTACAGAAGAAGGCAGAGAGAGGTCTGACCATAAGGCTTCAGAAAGTAAGACATAGTATACAGGTAAGGCTTAAGGAAGCAGGCAGAGAGCGGTCTGACCATAAGGCTTCGTGAGTAAGCATGGTATACTTGTAAGGTTTATGAAAATGAGAAAGATGATTTTGAAGAAGTTAAGAAAAAAAAATGAATTAATGACATTGGGATAATGGTATTTATAAATTGCAGAAATACATGATTGAAACATTTATATTATAAGTAAGTTTAATGATTGTATGATATGGTTGACTTACCCTTATTTGTTTGTGCTATGATCATATAACTCATGTTATATGTGAGTAGATAATGTTGCAGATGCGGTTGAAAAAGCTTATAGATGATGAGAGAGATGCGGGGAAAAACTTTCAGGGATTTTTGTAAAAAGAATAAATTTGCATTGGAAAAATATGTTATGTAAGACTTATAAGTTTAATTTCAAATTTATGTTAAGTGGTGAAGGCTATATTGTTTAAAGTTTGTAAGTTTGGAATTGTACTTTGGAAGAATTGAAATAAAGTTTGATTGTTTATATCAGATATCAAATTAATTTAGTCTTTACTACCAGTAATACTCGTTAAATTATTTGGGTGTTACAAGAAATGTGAAAGGAATTTGTGAGCACTTCAACTAAACAAGATTAAAAGCTTGTGTTTAGTATCAATTTTTTGTGTAGTAATCTAGTTTTTGAAATAATCATATTGCTAAAAGAAGTAAATTATCCATAACTTGTATGTTTAATTTTGTAAGTGAAGCTTGTCCATGTCATGATTGTTGTTCTATACCCTATACCATATCTTGGCTGACTTAGTTGCATATTTTGCGGAATAACAATTCTGATTTGATGCACATGTAAATGCATTTACGGGATAATATAGATGCTAAAATGAAATTGTTTGTGCATTGATAATTGTATATCTACTGATAATGAAAATGCCTTCCAACTTGCTACATTTCAACCATCATCGGTAATAATTGCTATATTTATTTGTATGATCTTTTTTTAAATATATAGCCAACTAACTATTATGTTATATTGTAGGTATTTGATCAAGGAAGTGTGCCAAATGATGGATGTAACGAAGAAGAACAACCTTAGACATCTTTGTCTTTAATTTTTAGTATTGAACATCGTTGATTTAAAATTTTATAGTATCGAACATCTTTGTCTTTAATTTTTAGTATTGAATATCGTTGTTTTTAATTTTTATAGTATTGAACATCTTTGTCTTTAATAATATATGTTGATTTACTTTATATAATAATATTCAATTTTAGATTATATTATTTGATTGTATATATTGATATTAAAACCAGATTTATCATAATCCATTTTCAACACAATAAAAAGAAAATGATTTGGATGCATTTCAGGCGATTTTGGATAAAACCTCTAGAAATAGGGGCATTTCTTTTGGACGCAATTACTTCTAGCAGTTTGGTAGAAACTTCAGTTAGTTCCGGAGGTTTTCCAGAAAACCCCTGGAAATAGGGGCGGTTTAGATAAATCCCTGGAAATAGGGGTGGTTTTGTCGAAAACCGCCGGTAACTTTGTGATGCTGTTTTTCCCAGTGATTTTTGCAACCGCGGGAAACATATTTTCTGGGGGTTAAAACCCCCGGTAATGCTAAAAATAAACCCCGGAAAAAATAGATACTTTTGTAGTGATAGGTAGGGGAGAACCGTGAGTGGTAAGAAAGAACTAAGCTTTGCGGGTTGCAATGTGGCAAAGGAGGAAGAAACCATAAGGTAGCAAATGTAGGAGCAACAAAAAATCGATATCCATCCAGGTAAGGGGGAGCTAATTCTCTATGTTTGTGAGTTTGCTATGGTATGTATTATCTTGATCTTGCCATTCTATGAAAACTGTGGGTGAACATGGTGGTGTAATCCACACATGTTGAGTGTAGTCTAGTTCAGGGCTAGTGTGGTTTAAGGGCTTTAATGCCTTGTTTACATCTAATATCTTAAGTAAACTATTTAAAAATTTTATTAATCAACACATTTGACTAGCAATAAGTATCACCAACTCCAAGTTACACAACTTTTAACATTTCCAAGTAACTAGGTAAAAATCTCTTCAAGCTACATTGAGTATCAACCTATCCAAGTATCTTTCCCAATTTCCTTGTGAGATAAAGAACTCACAACAATAAGCAAATGACATTCACTCAACAAGAGTGTACAACAAGCTCACAGGTTACAACTTCATTCAGTTAGAACATTGAAGCTCTCAACCCAATTTCTATAAGACACAATAGATATGACAAATTTGCTGCACTTTTTTTTTTCTCTTGTTGTGCTCTTCTTACATGACTCAGCCTTCATTATATAAATGTTACTTTAGCTAGTTGTTGATATTTTGAATTGCAGTACTTCATTGGAATCTTCTTGATATAAAATGACTTGATCAATTCTTTGACTTGATTTTTCAGTTTGAATCTTCAATGTTATTCTTTAAGACTTTAATTCTGAATTAGTTGGTGCAATTCAAGATATCTTTTTCTTTTTTGTGACTAAGCTCGGACTTGGTTTAGAATTTTCCTCTCTTCAACATTCACAAATCAATAGTACAAAAACACCGTATAATGTCAATGTTTTTTGGCTTTTCACGTCGAATTCAAGGTCGACGTCATATTAGGAGACATTAAATTGACGTCGAATTTAGAAAATTCGACGTTACGTTAATTAACGTCGAATTTTGTTAATATACGACGTTAATCAATATTTTGTTTTTTTTAATTAATTATGATCCTTTTTTATCCTTTTTTACAACTCTACGAAGACATGAAAAACAGAAAAACAACAAATTTCAGTTTTTGATATTTTATAAAGTACAAACTATGAACGTGCAGTGTACTATCAACAACAAACAAGTTCAACCAAACAACAACAAACAAGTTCAACCAAACAACAACAACAAACAAGTTCAATCAAACAACAAGAACAAACAAAGTTTAACAAATAAGTTCCTCAAAACGAAAATGAAAACTAACCTTCAAAAGAGGGGTTCGTCGGAATAAAGTGTTATCACCCCTGAGAGAGAAAACAGAATGCGTCTATGAAGGACAAAAACACGAAAATAATCGGCCAAAACAAATTAAAATCATACCTAAAGTAGTTAAGTAACATACATTTGTATCAAATGAAAGAAAGATTACATGTGATGGCCGTTAAATTTCGTTTGAGAAAATTTTGACCACAGAAATTGGTCGCGCGCGCTAAGATAAAGTGAATGAATTTTCAATCTCTCGCTCAATTTTTTATTGAATTCACTAACCTTTTGACGTCTAACGCTAGGACATTCGATGTTTTATAACCTTTCGACATCTAATTCTAGGGCATTCGACGTTATACGTAAGTATATTTTCACCTTCGGGCCAAATATTGTTGCAAAATTTATCCAATAGGACGTTAGACTTCTAAATATTTGACGTCTTATAAAAAATTAATGTCAAATTACAGTTCTAAACGACGTCTAATAATTGCATTTATTTATAGAAATGTCACCGATCATTGTTAATGTTGGCTATTCAGCGGTTGAACGTTGAACGTGTGACATTATACATTGTTTTCGTACTAGTGAATTGCCTATGAATGAAACTTTAAGAAACTTGATTCTGTATTTGAATCATTAGAACAATAATAACTTTCATTCAATTAAACATTTCATTCATCATATATTTCTCGATATTAATTTCATTAAAACGTTTGATTCAAAAACTTTCTTCTTCCAAAATGATAGTACTCATTGTAATTCATATTATCGAATCTTTGTTTCAAACATGTGTATCAATATGTTAATTCACATGATTAATCAGAGATCAAAAACTTGTTTTAGACCATCAAAGAACATAATAAAAGTTTTAGCTTTAAAGTTTATTTGACACTTAGGTTGTCTAATGACTGAAGTTGACTTGGATCATCTAACCCTTAGTAATCTAATGCCTTAGTCATTTAATGTAGTGACTTACACAGTATTCACTTCCGCGAATAAGACTATTCAAGAAGAAATGCAATGATGGATTTGCGAGTGAATTCGTGTTCACTTGCGCGGATTGAAGAGGATGGAAAGAGACGAATTTGCGGGATTGTGTGGTTTCGACTTCTTCGGTGAAGTGAGGGGATTTGTCCTCATGCATTTGTAAAATACCATCTATATAATAACATAAAATAATAGCTACATGATTGGTGTATAAAATAAAAGGGATTGGATTCCCAGTAACCATAATCGATTCCATACATCTTTTTAAAAATATTATTGCTACAACGATCTGCACATGTGAGGAGTAACTTTGTTCTCTTTAGAAGGTAAGAAATTTGTTGGGTGAAGACGAAGCATATCTGTGCTTGAAGAGGAAGAATGAAGCCCACCAAGGAAGCTGTATTCGGTTACGCAGGAGGAGTATTCGGTTCTGGTGAAAAAAGAAATATTGAAGGGTGTTGTATTCGATTTCAGGAATGGTATTTTGTTTCCCATCACTGCTGTATTCGGTCCCAGCCATGTTATTCAATTCCAAGCTTGTTCATTTGGCAACGAAGTGGTGTATTCGGTTCCCAGGTCTTCGTATTCGGTTCCTCGTTGTCCCCTTTCCTTACATGATGGTTGTGCGAGGTTGGAGGTTGAAAATGGTTCCGAGATTGGACCCTAGCATGACGGTAATTTTACTTTTGATTGAAAGGCATTTTCAACCGAGTCTTCTTCATGCCTTTTCAATCATTGTTCATAAGCTTCAAGAGAGCCCATTAGTGTCGAAACAATCGGTACCGTTATAGAGTCGCACAGCGGAATAAAATATAGATAGCGGAAAGCGTGTTCGGTCAAACTCGTAATAAGATGGTCCGCTTTAGAATCTTAATTTTTTTAGAGAAAATTTGTCAAACAGTTGATGTGCGTAAAACAGAAAAGATTATAGGGAGTAAAAAAATTGACACACTGGATTTTTATCCTGGTTCAATTCAAAAGAATCTACGTCCAATTGTTAATCACTATAAAAAGTGAATAATGATTTCACTAAAATCAGTTTCAACAAATTACAATAAAAGTGAATAAAAACAGAGAGATAAAACCTTCCTTCGACCAACAAACTGGAAGTAAGCAATCTACACTTTCCTTCGACTGACGAACCGGAACAGTGTAGTACAGTTCTTCCTTCGGCCAACAAACTGGAAGAACAGTAGTGTTGCCAACTCGAAGAGAATCGCTCCGACCTTTGACCCACAAAGCGTGATCTTCTCCTTTTCACGAGACTAGGCAGTGCAATGAACTAGCTTATGGAACTTCCTCAGATCACACTCTATTCTCATAAGCTCAGAGTTATTTTCTAAGAGTTTTGGAACTAACTTATATAGCCAACTGGTCTAAGTTTGATGAGATGAATTATAACTACCACAGATAATCGATTATTGTTAGTGATAATCGATTATTTGAGTCCGTTACAGGGTTTTTCAAAAGCGATAATCGCTTATACTGAGGAATAATCGATTATTCCAAAGACTTTGGCAGTTCTCATCAGAACTGATAATCGATTATTTGGAGTAATAATCGATTATTCCAGAGCAACGAGGTTTTTCAGAAGGGCTTAGGATAATCGATTATAGCTTCTAATAATCGATTAAATACGTAGCAGTTCTAGAAATATGAAATTTTCTAAGTATTACATGTTTAAGGCTTTTCCTAATACATTTATAATCTACAAAGTGCTTTTAAAACAAGTATAACAATCTATCATCTTTCAGCATCATCAAAATCATTTATCTTCAAATTTATCAATGCTCCTCATTAGTAACAATCTCCCCATTTTTGATGATGATCAAAAATCACTTTTTAAAAGCAACTTTGGGTTATCTGCAAAAGATACAAACTAATAGACAACAATAAGAGTTAGTAGTAACAACACATATTTCTCCCCCTTTTTTATCATAAGCAAAAAGAGTTATAATGCTCCCCCTTAATATGAGATCCCCCTCAATTAAACAGTGTATGTACTAAAATAATAGATCATTTTATTCATGAAAACATTAAAGATTACAAGGGCATATAAAGCAAGACATGAACATGATAAAACACCCTAGGAATTCAAAACAAACAAACATGAAAGCACACTAACATAAAATCCTAAATCTAAAATTCAGGACTTGGTGGTCTCTCTGGAGGTTGGAGATTAAAGTGATTTTCAATGTTTCCATTGCAACTATCAAGGTCATTGAACTGGTCGATCACAAATTCTTCATGATTTTGTTGCCACTCATATATTTGTTCAAAGTGAGTGTTGAAAGAGACGCATATCCTCCAGTTGTTTTGACAGGTTTGCAAAATGCTCCTCTATAGTCAGGGATGAATTGGAAGGCATGTGAGAAGGATCAGCATCAGCATAGGTAGCAGCTGGGACTGGATCAGCCATATGGGCGTCCATATCATCATTGGCCTCTACGTGGTGATCATCATCCTTGTGAATGATCACACGACCACGAGCAACAAAACCCATTTGGCGAAATGTTGTCTCACCAATTTCAGTGTCAATTGCTTGAATGGCGGTAGTGAGTTCGCCGTCCACACTTACACCTTTGTATTCTAAAATTCGAGAGATGAGAAGTGCATATGGAAAATGATAAGAAGGATATTTCTTGGCCTTTACCATTGTGTCGGAGATGAGGGCTGGCCAATCAATGTGGATGTGATTTAAAAGCCCATATAGTAGTAGAAGATCTTGCTCCGAGCATTGAGCATGGTTAGTGGCACGAGGACATAGGATCCATACAATTAAGTAGTGAATCATCCTTTCTTCAACCTTGAATCCACCCACAAGCAGTTGTCGACGATTGATTTGTTGTTTAGGATGGCGCAAAAAGGATTTAAAGGCGAGGAGACGATTGAAGTCCAGAACTCCAAGATGGACTTTGACAGCATCATCCCACAGTGTGAGTTGTGCGACATTCGTCCATATGTCATCATCCAGAACTATAGGAACACCTTTCACTTTTGTTGTGATGATGTCGTCACGATAACACATATTGAAGTAGAAGACACAGATGAGATCAGGGTAGATGCACCCCTTTTGCTCCACGAGATGAGTAAGTCCTTGAGCATGAAACAAATATGGAAATTGAAAGCCATAAAAACGATAAAAGTCGAGGCGGTTGAACTTTACCGCCATGATTCGTCGTTCTTGCCAGAAATGGACATAGTCACCATGTTCCTCCTCATCTGAAATCCAACCTTCGATGGAAGTAGGACGAACATTTCGGGAACGAGAGGAAGAAGCACCAGCAGTCCTCCTTCTGGTTCTTCTTGAATCAGCCATGAGAGAAGTGGGCAAAAAGAAACTTTGGAAGGAAAGAAGAAAGATGAAGAGATTGGGTTCAGATTTGGGTGCAACAGTTATCTAGGTGCAAAGAAGTGAGTAATAAACGATTATAGGGGGCTATTTATAAGAAAAATGGAGAAACTAGCCGTTTATGACCGTTTCCAACCGTTAGAATTCACTGTAACGGCTATATTTTGTATACATATTGCGTAATAATCGATTGTTGTAAGTGATAATCGATTATCTACTCATAAGTCACTTTCCAGAAATTGTGTGATAATCGATTATGTATGAAGATAATCGATTATCTTCTCATGAATGTCCAGTTTGGGTTTGAATATGAATAATCAATTGTTTTAAGGTATAATCGATTATCTGCATATAGAGGCTTTTGCCAAAGTCAAAAATAATCGATTCTTATCCTATGATAATCGATTAAAAGTGCTGATCTTACGAGAAGTGAGAAAATTTCATAAATCCGGAGTTTAGGACATATCTAACACCCCTAACTCTCTTCTAAGCTCATAGAATCTATCTTTAGGTAGTGCTTTAGTGAAGATATCAGCCAATTGATGTAAAGTGTCAATTTATTCAATTTGGCAATCTTCCTTTTGAATGTGGTCTCTCAAGAAATGATGTCTAATTTCAATGTGCTTAGTTCTTGAGTGCATTATGGGGTTCTTGGTTAGGTTGATAGCACTAGTATTATCACATTTCAGAGGAATGTGATCAAGGAAGATATCAAAATCCTCCAGTTGTTGTTTCATCCATAAAATTTGGGCACAACAATTTCCAGCAGCAATGTATTCAGCTTCAGTGGTAGACAAGGCTACACAAGCTTGTTTCTTTGAATGCCAAGATACTAAAGAACAGCCCAGAAAATGACACGTTCTACTAGTACTTTTCCTATCAATTTTACAGCCACCATAATCTGCATCAGAATAACCTATCAAACTAGGTAAAGCATCAGAAGGATACCAAAGTCCAAAAGATGTGGTTCCTTTAAGGTATTTCAAAATCCGTTTGACAGCAATTAGATGAGATTCTTTAGGATTGGCTTGGTACCTAGCACACACACACTTTGCATAATGTCTGGTCTACTAGCAGTTAGATACAGTAAGGATCCTATCATTCCTCTAAACATGGTTTCATTTACTCCTTCACCAGATTCATCCTTATCTAAATAGCAAGACGTTGTCATAGGTGTGTTGGCCTCTTTACAAGTATCCATACCAAACTTCTTAAGCACTTCTCTACAATATTTAGTTTGGGAGACAAAAGTTCCCCCATCTATTTGCTTTATTTGCAGTCCTAAGAAGAAGTTAAGCTCACCCATCATAGACATCTCAAATTCACCTTGCATTATTTGTGCAAATCCCTCACACAATGAATCATTTGTAGACCCAAAAATGATATCATCTACGTATACTTGAAGAATCAAGATATGTTTTCCTACTTTCTTAATAAACAAGGTTGAATCAACCTTTCCTCGAGAGAAGTCATTTTCAATCAAGAAAGTACTAAGTCTTTCATACCAAGACCTAGGTGCCTGTTTAAGACCATACAAGGCCTTTTTCACCTTATAAACATGATCAGGATATTTAAAATCCTCAAAACCAGGAGGTTGACTAACATATACCTCTTCTTTAATGAAACCATTCAAAAATGCACTTTTCACATCCATTTAGTACAATTTAAACTTCATCAAAGATGCATAAGCAAGTAACAATCTAATTGCTTCTAACCTGGCTACTGGGCGTGAGTTTCATCATAGTCGATACCTTCCTCTTGATAGTAGCCCTTTGCAACTAACCTGGCTTTGTTCTTTGTGATGTTTCCATCTTCATCAAGCTTGTTGCTAAACACCACTTTGTTCGATAATCATCTTGTCTAGGAATGAGTTCCCAAACATCATTCCTTTCAAGTTGATTCAGTTCTTCTTGCATAGCAACACACCATTTATCATCTTGAAGAGCTTCCTTTATGTTCTTAGGTTCTACCTGAGACACAAAAGCTACTGTTAAGCAGAAATTATTAAGATTGTGTCTAGTAGTTACCCCTTTTAATATATCTCCGATGATGTTGTCCAGAGAAAGCCCTCTTGGTTGTTGATAACTTTTAGGATCAACTACTTGATGTTCATTTTGAGTTTCTAGAGGATAGTTTTCATTTAGATACATCTCTTCAAGAGCTTCCCTCAAATAATCCTCATCACCTTGATATCCTTGTCGCATAGTTGGCTTATGCTTAGGAGATTGTGTTTGAGACCTTCAACACATAACACATCCTTTATTATCAATGTGTTTCCTCCTCCAATGTCTCCAGTTCCAATGATTCTACCTTTGTTGTTATCCCCATAGGTCACAAATCCTTGTTCTTCTTCTCAAAAGATATAAACTTTTTCTTATCACCGGTCATGTGTCTTGAACAACCACTGTCAAGATACCACAATGACTTCTTTGACTTAGTAGGTTCCTATAAAATAAAATTGAGCAAGAATTTAGGTCCCCAATCTCATTATGGGTCCTTGGGGTTAGTTTATGCAGACACACATCCTTTCACAATTTTAACCCATACATATTTACCATTTGGAACACCAAAATGTTTAATGTTTCACTTGTTTGAGGTGTGACCATATTTCATGCAGTAAAAACAACAAGCCTCACACACTTTATTTTTCACAAAAGTCCCTTTTTCTACCCAAACTCTATGAGTTCTTTTTACTTTAGACTTTTTGTGTTGATGCATGTTTCTATTTCCAGCATTGCTTCTTGTAAAGTTTGTTTTGACATGTGAATTAGACTTGGTTGCCTTTGCAAGTAAATTCTCAAGAATGTCAATATCAAACATATGACTCTTACACGATAGACATTCAACAGGTTGTACAACAACATCAGATTCAGATAATTTAGTTTCCAGATTACTAACTTTGTTTCTCAAAACAACTTCGTCATCTAGTACTTTTTCATACCTCAATTTCAATTCATTATGCTATTTCTTTAGCTTCTTATGAGCAAGATCAAGTTTTCCAGATTCATTTAACAAATCAAGAAATGCCTTTTGTAAATCAAACTCATCACTTGACTCTAAGCTAGAATCACTTACTTGGCTTCTTGCATCTTCTAAGTCTGCCATTAAGCACAAATTTGCTTCTTCATCTGAATCGCTTGAAGAACTAGAAGCATTCTCTTCCCAAGCTATGTAATCTTTCTTCTTCTTTGGAAACTTTCTTTCTTTCTTTTCTTCACTTTTCCTATTTTTAGGACAGTCAGTCTTCACATGACCTCTTTCTCCACATCCATAACATTTAATGCTTAATGGAGATCCTTGATTTTCTTTCCTTTCTCCACGGTATTTGTCTTTTCCCTTTGCTTTCATAAATTTAGCAAACTTCTTCATCATAAGACTCATGTTTTCCTCATCGTCATTGGAATCATCATTCTCAATTCTCTTAGAACTTTTTCCTTTTGAGATTTCAGACTTGAAGGCAAGCGTCTTTCTTTTGCCTTGATCCTCTTCTGCAGTTAATCTTCTCAGCTCAAGCTCATGCTCACGAAGCTTTCCAAAGAAAATCGTCGTTGACATCTGAGTGAGGTTTTGGGACTCCGAGATGGCAGTCACCTTTGGTTGCCAAGACCTGTCTAATGATTTCAATATTTTCACATTCAATTCATCAATGTCAAAAGTCTTACCTAAACCTGTTAGGTGGTTCACAATGTGAGTGAAACGCTTCTGGACATTAGATATTGTTTCTCCAGGTTGCATTCTGAACATCTCATACTCCTAGTGAGTGTATTCTTCCTTGCACATTTCACGTCGTCTGTACCCTCATGTGTGACTCTGAGGACCTCCGACATTTCCTGTGCTGTCTTACACAATGAAATTCTATAAAATTCATCAAGTACTACAGTAGATGAAATAATATTACGAGCCTTAATATCAAATTGGGCTCTTCTATTTTCCTCAGGAGTCCAGTTAAAGTATGGTTTTTCTACTTCTACACCATCAACAGTTCTTTTAGGAATATAGGGACCATTTAGCACAGCTTCCCAGATGCCTCTGTCAACAGACCCCATAAAAATTTCCATTCTGACTTTCCAGAAGGCATAATTATCACCAGTAAAAAGAGGTGGTCTGTTGATGGATGCACCCTCAGCATATACTTGATTTTGATGACCGGCCATTTTCGCAAAAGTTTGAAAAAATATCAAAGCAAGCTCTAATACCAATTGTCAGAACAATCAGTACCGTTATAGAGTCGCGCAGCGGAATAAAATATAGATAACGGAAAGCGTGTTCGGTCAAACTCGTAATAAGATGGTCCGTTTTAGAAATTTAATTTTCTTAGAGAAAATTTGTCAAACAGTTGATGTGCATAAAACAGAAAAAAGTATAGGGAGTAAAAAAATTGACACACTGGATTTTTATCCTGGTTCGATTCAAAAGAATCTACGTCCAGTTGTTAATCACTATAAAAAGTGATTAATGATTTCACTAAAATTAGTTTCAACAAATTACAATAAAAGTGAATAAAAATAGAGAGATAAAACCTTCCTTCGACCAACGAACTGGAAGCAAGCAATCTACACTTTCCTTCGACTGACGAACCGGAACAGTGCAGAACAATTCTTCCTTCGACCAACAAACTGGAAGAACAGTAGCGTTGCCAACTCGAAGAGAATCGCTCCGACCTTTGACCCACAAAGCGCGAGCTTCTCCTTTTCACGAGACTAG